>CM075004.1:30628719-30642548 GCA_037576675.1 Pangasius sanitwongsei | reverse complement strand
GCTGCCAGGCAGGAGGCGAAGAGGAAGGCCAAAGAGGAGGTATATGGAGGTAATAAATGAGGACATGAAGCTAGTGGGTGCAAGTGTTGAGGATGCAGAAGATAGGGATAGGTGGAGAGTGATGATTCGCTGTGGCGAAGCCGAAAGAAGAAGAAGATCCTGGTCAGGATCCGGAGCCTATCCTAGGAACACTGGGTGTGAGGCGGGAATAGACTTTGAATAGGATGCCTGTCTATTAAAGGGCACCATTCGCGCACACACACACACATTCACACACACATCCACACACACATCCACACCAAGGGGCTATTTAGTGTAGACAATCCACATACCAGCTTGTTTTTGGAGGTGGGAGGAAACCAGAGAACCCAGAAAAACCCCACACAGACATGGGGAGACCTCAAGATCACAGAAATGTGAAGTCTTTCTTTCCTCTCCGACAGGATAAAGGACAAACTGAGATGCTCCGTCTCTTTCGGAACGTCTTTAATTCTCTCAGCTGGCTTCTTAGAGCTCACGCTCATCTAATTCCTTGTGGTACGGCAAGACGGTTTTAGAATTTCTGCGAATACACAAGTTTACTTCACGATGAGACGTATTGTGTCAGAGTAATGTTGTGCCTGCTCTCTTCTCTTCTCAGTTCTCGACTCCAAATATTATGAGAGCGTGCAGATGTGCGACGACGATGAGGTCTCGGCAGTTATACTAACGATGTGGTACAATCTGTTCAGGACTAACAGGTAAAGCATCGCCTAGGCGTTATAACTGATCAACACGAGCAGAAGTCTGAATGCTCTCCAAGAGCTGTTTTTATTTCCTGTTATACCATAGCGCTGTGGAATTCTCAAATCTGATTGGTCAGAAGGTTTTGATTCATTTCTGTAACAGCAGTTCAGTCACAGGTTTATATTCATGCGCTGTTTCTGATTGTCTCTATAGTAACAGCTAACACAGGGACACAGGTATGGCGGACGCCTCACGTGTAATTGGTGACAAGGTGTAGTTTTCTGTAAGGAGATGTTTATTTAGGCTTTTTGGAAGGGGTCTTCAGTGTTGGGGCTTTGTAACAGTCACAGGAAGTTGTAACTTTAGGTTTTCCGCTATGGGAAAGTCTTCAGGACAGAGAACATTGTGTGTTCTCTGTCACAGGACACGCTCCTTTTTTTTTTTTTTTTTTTGAAAGAGAAAGAGAAAAAATGAGGCTGGTGACGAAACAACCTTTTATAGCTATCATACCATAAGTAAAACTGGTCAAAACATAAACAGAACAACATGTCGTGCTTTAATTAGTTACCGAATGTAATTGTTGGCAAATTGCTGAGGTATAAGAGGAATAATCCTGAAGTGATTCATTCCTTACTACTCTCTTTCTCTCTCCTCTCTTCTCTCTTACTCTCTTTCTCCTGCAGTGCAGTTGTATCTGAGATGGCAAGCAAAGAGCTGTACGGTATCACGGATGACGTCGTGTATAAAATGTCGAGCAGCTCCAACCCTGTGATCGGTAGCGCTGCTGTAAAGATCTTGCTGCTGATCATAGATCATAGTCCCTCCGTCTCTCTGCAGCTTCACGAACGCTACAAAGGTAACCAGTCGCCACTTCACATCACAACAGGGTCACTGTATAAATGTGTACAGATGTTTGTAATGTTACTCAGACGCAGTATAAATATGAGTAACGCTGTAAGATAATGTTGTCATGCAGGGCTGGATGATATGGTGCAGAAGGACTGGCGAGGTAAAGGCTTCGATGCAGCACTGAGGCAACTCATCCATCGACTGCAGTCTGAAAATCCTGAAAAACACCCCCAGGTTTGTGGGAAATACTCCGATTCAGTCTATAGGTGCTTTATTTAGTCCTGCGGGGGTCCTGTGTAGATCTGGAGCCAAGAATATGGCATGGTCATAGAAAAAAAATTAGCGAGTTGTTTCACTACTATTCGCTTTTAGGACTGATTTAAAAAATGGAGCTGATTCCTGTAGAGTGACGTAACTGTGTGTTTGATATTATTTTATGTTTATTTTATTATTTTGTCAGGCAGCTTCGTTTGATTATTATTTCCAGTCAAGAGACGAGGTGGCATATATAATGGATGTACACTTGAGTGCAAAAGTTTCCACTTCATACTGATAAATCCAAGAAGACATCTGATACGAGCTCGGTTCTGTAGTTCCTTCATTATCATAAGCACCAATTTGTTATCTAAGGAATGAACTATGACGGGGTGAGCTGTTACAGGAAAATAATCAACGACAGGGTGGTGTGATGCGGCCTGACGTAAAACTGAGTTGATTATTTTTCCAATAACAGCAGTGTTTTATTCCTCTTATACCACAGCAATTTGCTAACAATTACAATTTTTCTTTTATTAAAAAAAGAACAAGTCATGCTTTTTTATCAGTTTATAGTTACATCTAGTGCTCCATGAAAGAGGTCAGTTCCTGTTTTCACTCCAGGTCTCTCTTGTAAAAGAGATTTTTGATCTCAGTGGGACTTCCTGGTAGAATAAAGGTAAATAAATACCTAAGTTACAGCAGATATATACAGTCATTCCCTCCACTGCCTCTCTTTTGGTTTGGTCATGAAGTTAATAAGATAAAAAAGTCCTGACTGTTACAAAGCCCCAACACCCACAACTCTGTCCATGAATGTTAAATAAACGTCTCCTTACAGTGATTATACGTCTTTAAATCCCTGTGAATGAGCTGTTTCTAAACAATAACGGCTCTTTCACAATAACATATTAGAACAAGCGCATTAATATAAAGCTGTGATTTGTATTATAGTTTAAAATGACTATGAGAATGAGAATTCAACAGCTCTGTGGTATAAGTCTGTCTTGAGGCAGGAAAACAGGCTATTCTTTTTCACCCAGAAACCAAGAGGGGGGTGTAAACTTTTTAACTGTAGCTTCAAGCTGTAGCTGCTTTTAATGTCTTTTGTAGTGTAGATGCAGCGTTTCCCTGAAGAACAGCATTAATGTTGATGAAAGTGCTGTTACTGAAACTTTGGCGGCCCTAAGCGGTATCTTATTTGCCCCAGTGCCTTCTTATGGTGCCCCCTGGTGGCTCGGAGGCCCTAAGTGACCTCTTACACCTCTTATAGCTAGAAACTATTTTTAAAAATTATTTTAAAATAGCTATTTCTAAATGATGAGTTTCAGCAACACTGTTTGTTATCTCAGCTCACGTAGGGCCACAACCTTTGAATAAATGATTTCTCAATTTAAAAAAGAAAAAAAAAAACAAATTAAAATAATAAATAAAACACATAATAGGGACCTAATTGTAAAAAAAAAATAAAAAAATAAAAATAAAAAAATCTTCAGTGAAAAATGTGTATGATCTTCTTCTTATTTCCTCTTCTCTAACACAATGGGGAGTACAGGAGTGTTGTGCATTATTATTATTATTATTATTATTATTATTATTATTATTATTATCATCAGGCTCAGCACTCGTCTGAGGACAGGGTTCGAGCCGCCTGTGTGATCCAGGCTGCATGGAGAGCTCATCAGACCCGAAGCAGGCTGAAGAAACTCCCCAGAGCCGTGAGTGTGTTACAGCGGAGCTTCAGGTGACTTCTTTCAGTTTTCATACAAAACCTAGATTTCACTGTGGTAGATTTAAATGATTCAGTATACGAGAGATTCAGCAGTATGTTCTGCATGTGTGTTTCTGTATGTATGCGTGCAGAGAGAGGAGACGCCAGAGGCAGGCAGAGACAGAGAAACGTCTTGCGGAGGAAGAACTGCGTCATCAAGTGCGTCTGCGCAGACAGAGAGCGATCCGGCAGTTCCGGCAGAGGCAGCTTCATCTGATGGAGATTCTGCCTGCAGGTAACACACATGTTTTCCACTAATGGTTTTCCCCAAATTGTTGTATTTCTTTTTTTTTTCTTGTAGAGAAATTGTAAATCAGAAGTACCATTTTAGAGATAAAAAACTTTGCATTTAATAGCAGTTCATTAACTGTAATAACCCTGACACACACGCAAACATTATCTAATGTGCTGCAGGTGACACAAGAACCTCATGTCTGTGTGTATGTGTCAAGAATAATGATATACTGTGTGTGTGTGTGTGTGTGTGTGTGTGTGTTGTAGAGCACCTGGCGCGGTTCCTGGGCGAGCTGGAGAACAGAGCAGCTCTGCTGATCCAGAGAGTGTGGAGAGGACACAGAGAGAGACGGCGGTTTGAGCAGAACAGATATCATCTCAGAGAGCACAAAGCTGCAGTGACTCTGCAGAGAGCAGTGAGCGAGACACACACATAACCAAACACACCTTGAACAGTTTAATACACACATTCCACACAGTCCTAGCCTGCAGTTAAGACAAGAGAGACTCTGAGCCTGAAATCAGATCATATGCACACTGATTTTATAAAATTACAGAAGTTGAAATTATAGATTTTCAGCTATGTAGTCCAAATCTTTTTTTTTTTTCCTCTAGTATGTGACTAATAAACCCTAATATTGATTATTTTTTATTTTTTTGCTCTCATAAAGTGTTGAGTGTGAAATAATAGGCAGTATACATACGGTACACGCATACCAGTATTAAAAAAACAGCTTTAGGTTAGTGATGGCTACAACACATTAAATGGACAACTTAACTGAGCTGTAAGTCAGAATTGTGTTGTTGTGATTTTGTGATTCTGTGCAGTTGTGTGATTGCAGCCATCTTGTCTTTTTTTTGTGTAATGTTGTAGACATGTTCTGGCTTATTGCACACATAAGGAGTATTGAAGGAGTGTGTAAGCACTGAAAAAACTCCTAAACCCACAAAAACAGGAATCCCTATCATATCACACAAAAATGGTGAAGCTGGATATACTGCATCTGGATGTAAAAGAGTGTAATAAATAATAATTTATAATTAATTAATCAATCAATCAATCAAATAATTAATTAATTAACTAATAAAATAAGCAAAATAAGCAGTGCAAGAGCGAACACAATGAACGAGGCAGAATGAGTCGTACTCTAATTGGATTTCATTTTCTATAATAGTAAATGTTTAAAGCTGCACATTTGTAAACCACATTTTAAACCAGAAAGTTCCTTTATATTATACCAAGTATACTATTAAAACCAATGCTCTGACTATTTATTACACTCTTGTACATCCAGATGCACTATATCCAGCTCCACCATTTTTGTGTGATATGATAGGGATTCCTATTTTTTGAGGGTTTAGGAGTTTTTTTTCAATGCTCTCGCATTGCTCGTGTGTGTTTGTTTAGATTCTGGCGTTCCTAAAGCGACGACGATCTCAGAGGAGCTTTGTAGCATCGTGGAAAAGCCCCAAAGGCCTGACTGAGAGCAGGAGGGCAGAACTGAAGAGACAGATAGAAGACCACATCTCTCTTCACCCCGTGAGTCATCACACAGCTGTAATACATTACAGTCTGAATCCCTGGACACACAAACGCTGCCAGCTTTACGAACATGCCTCTGTAGTGTGGTATGTCCGTTACATTTGCATGTGCGATCCATGTTTCCATTTACATACGGTTTTGTCCCAAAATAATACTGTTTGATCACGTTAGGAATGTTTCCATGCAGGTTCGAGATCTTATGAGTTCCTGATCCGCTTCTCTACTACACTGCGTCACTTTTTCTTTACTCGTCACTCGTATTTATGGCTGCACGATGTGGACAATAAAGCCGTATTTTAAATGCAGTACATTGCTGCGTGTTGTCATAGAAACGTGCCTTGAAATACGTGCAGCGGTGAAAATCTTCTGTCTGTAAAACTAAAATAATGTTTCTCTTGTGCTTGTATCTCAAACACAAAGTTATGGTCTAGCTTTTTAAAATCTGTTTAAAGTGAAAAGGGGGAAAGTTTCAAGTTTTAATTCCCTCTGCAGCGCAGGAGCATCATGGACGTTTTAACAGCCGGTATCTGACTACAAACTGCGGTTAGGTGCAAGTCCATTTCACTACGGCGCAAAGACATCCAAAGCACGACATTCACGGCGTGAGGAAATCGTAGATGTCATCCGAAATCCTTTACGTGCCCTTGTCTCATGTTGTTTAGGCTGCCATTTCACGCGATCAGTGCGTTCCTCTGTGTTGAACACACTCCATAGTCACGGCTCTTGTTTTGTGCAAACACTGTGAGTCCCTTGTGTTTTGCAGTCCTCCGTGGTGTCAGCAGAGGGTACTCTAGCACTCCATGAGAAAGCTCAGAGCGCACTGCAGCAGCACCTGATGACGAGAGCTTCAGATCGGGCTCGGGAGCAGCACCGGCAGGCTCTCGTGGCTCAGATCAACACAGACATGGAGCTCCTGCTAAGTAAGGACTTTGTCTACTACTAGTCATGCTAATCTGAAAATCTGAGTGCAACGTAATCCTTTTTTTTTTTTTTTCAATCCAATATAACGTTTCCCTTAACTGCATTTTCAGACCCGAGTCCATTTGCACCAAGAGTTCAGCTTGTTTTGGTATGATAGTGTGAAAACTTTTTAACTTTTTAACCCCGGTCCAGAGAACAGTCTCGCATCCACCTCAATACAGCAGTCTGGTTTTAGTTTAAAGGCATTTTAAAGTGGCTCGGAAAATACTTGAGTCTGTATTCAGAAATGGATCCTGGACTCATTTGTGGTAGGAGCGTCACCTGGGGGATGAATGACCACTTTGTAGAATGATCCATTGAGCAAAGACGGTATTCAGACACTGTGACTATAACCGTATATAACTATAAACTTTTTACGAAATTATTTGAGTAAGAACATGCAGCTTCACCTGACAAGCAAATTATTAAATGAACAGTAATTAGGGAAGCATGTTGTTGCAGAGTTAGATCCTGAGCTTGGCTTACCGTCTGTGTGGAGATGTATGTTCTCTGGGTTTCCTCAGGGTTCTCAGGTTTCCTCCAACCAACCAAAAACATGCTAGTAGGTGGATTGGCTACTCTACGTGTGAATGAGTGTGCGATGTGACTGGCGTCCTGTCCAGGATGCATTCCCAGCTTGTTCCAGTTGCATTGCCACTCTGACCAGCATAAAGTAGTTACTGAAAAAGAATACGTAAATGAATGAATGAATTAATAAGAATAATAAAAGATCAACCTGCTGTCTCCCATTTTGAAAAACAGGGCCCACAACAGAAGGGACATATTCATGTTTGCACAAAATTTTGCAATTCACAGTCGTCTGTGTGGGGAAAAAAAAAAAACCTATGATGATGACGCCCTCCTCCGAATGAGTCCAGAATGGATCACAGCCAAGTGTGACTCCACAAGTGCGAATGAATAAATGCAGAACGTAAATTTCCTAACTTTTTGTGCAGTTAGTGTTTTACTCTTTAGCTTTGCAGCATGGAATAAAAGTTTCTAGTTATTAGCCCTGGTGTCTTTTTTTTTTTTTTTTTTTCCCCTCTCTTCGTCTCTCAGACGCTCCCTCATTAAAGGATATGCGTGACGAAGACCCCTGCCTCTTCCTGAGCCGCTCAGCTCCGGTGGCCCTGCGTGCCCGGCAAGCCCACAATGCCTTGCTTCAGAGCATGCACCTGCCCTGGTGGAGGAGGCTGGGAGATGAGTTCTCCGGTCCGGAGTCACTCTCTCAGAAAGACTACGACGTGGAGATTGAGTCGTTATATCTGGGCGGCAGGTGACAAGTGTTTGTAACTGTATTCCTTTTTTACGTACCAGGTTTACACGGCTGTTTTTACACCTTATACAGTGTTTATCCACGATCTTGATTCTGTACCGGCAAAAGGAACATCATGACATAAGAGTCTATCATTCTCATTAGCGAAAATCTGTGCATTATTAATCCCAAGTGATTTATCGTTTTGTATGCCACGGCACTGCTGAATTCTGGAATCTCATTGGTCAGAAGGCGTCGAATAATTTTCTGTATTATATTTTTCTATGCTGTTTCAATAGTAACAACTAATCCACAGGGACTCTTATGGCAGATGTTGCGCAGAATCTAAGCCTAATAATTAAATACATTTTAAAAACGTGGTGTTTAACAAAGATAATGTGTCACTTTTGATACTTTATGTATGGAGCTGTTTATTTAACGTTTATGGAAGGAGTCTCCAGTGTCAACGCTTTGTAAGAGTCAGTAAAGCTTTCCGCCACAGGGCTTTGCACTTTCAGTTGTGTGTTTTTTTTTAAATTAACTTCAGGAGATCGGCTGGTGAGGGAACGATTATTTATAGCTGTTATAATTTAAGTGATAACAGAAACTAACTTGTCTCACGGAATTGTTCCACAAAATTAAATGTAACTATAAACAGATAGTTATCATGGGTAGAATTTGAATACGCAGGTTTTCATGGTTTTTCTATAATACGTTTTGCAACCCGTTTTTGAATTGAGCTTTCGATAATTTTGCACGAACAGATTTCGGTGACGTTAATGACAGTCTGCGAGGAGAGAGGATATCACATTCATTTTCCCCCCCTGTTATTGCCACATCTCTCACGCCATCTCAGGTGTATAATTGAATCCTGGACCTTGGCTCCAAACCTCTCTAAAGCTTAAGAGTGTGTGTGTGTGTGTGTGTGTGTGTGTGTGATGCCCACAGTGCTGCAGGAGCATGCCAAAGCCCCATTCACAGGGTGCCTGTCATTATTTCATTACACACATGTGAAAACAACAGAGTGGTCCACTCCACTCGCGTGATTAAAATAACATTTTCAAGAGAGGAAAAATATGATGGAGGTATAATTATCTCTTTATGCACTGTTTTACAGCAGCGCATAAATAAGACCTACTTTTTGGCGAAATGTGACAGCTGTGTGTGTGTGCGCGTGTGTGTGTGTGTGTGTTTGTGTGTGTGTGTGAAGGGTTAAAGTACGAGATAAATGTGTGAACACTACGCCTTCTAAAGATTTGCCATGCTAGAGAACGTCAGAATGGGGCTTAATTTGATAACTACTCCAAATAGCAATTACACAGAGCCCTAATCGCTGGCTAAGTTTCATTTTATCATGTCCGAATGCTTCTCTTATCGCCAGCGTCTCCGTTCCTTGATAACGGCGCACAGAAATTGTGGTTTGGGAGGACTGGCTTGAGCTTTGCAGCGTCCCAGATCTTCCATACGAATAAATGTACTGCAGTTGCACACAACTCACTCACAGTTAACCGTGCTTTTATTGTTCAGTAGTTACATACGTTAGCAAGCACCATGACGAGTTAGAATAGAGGAAAGTAAGAGTAAAGAGCATCCCGGCTTATGTTATTGTACCTTAACGACAAAATTATGCTGCATTACAGTATTACAGTAATAAGCCACAGACATCACATGAAGCCCCTCACATGTATTTTACACTTAAATGTACATTAAGTAAAATGCTCCAACATTCTACAAACATCATTAGAAGATTACAGAAGCCAGGGTTGCCAGGTAAACATGCTGGGTATTTTGCATACCATAGAGTAATAGATTTTATGAAGCCAAATAGAGGTTATAAATATTTTGGAGTTTAGTTAATGCTTTAAGGGAATTTTGGATTGATTTTATTGACCCTTGGACTGCTTATGTTATGCAGACCTGGCAACCCTAATTAAGACCTACAGATAAAGGTGAGACGGAATATAAATATCTGTAGGGTTTTGTCCATCGTCGGTTCAGTCAGCGACTAGAGGCAACATGTCAAATGTAAGTCATAACAGCATTGCTGTATGTACAAGCGTGAAGCAAGAGTAAACGCAAGCACTTTCAATATATAACGACTTGCACTATTCATACAGTAATCTTGGCGGTTCTACAAAACAAAGTGGCATTAGACAACAGGAAAAGGTTTCTCTCGCCCATTCGTATTTCGTATGAAAAGATAGGTAGGTTAAGATTAAGGGATAGGGATATGTTTCGGGGTTAGTAGTTGTACCTTATCTTACGACTTCTTCATTTCAATTCCATCAGATTTCTCATGAGGTTAGATTACGACACAGGAGCACTTTCACTTTTGCCAGAATTAAGAAATCACATTCTGAATCTCCTGCATTTGCATACTGAAATCTGATTGGCTCTTATATTTTCTAACGCATTAACACTCTTTCGAGCCTTTCTCTGCATTTTAGCCTCACAAAAACTGTGTTGTCTAAAATGAAGCTGTTTTCACTGCTTTTGTACGGACGTGAGGTCAAAGTGTTTTGCTATTTGTCGTAGAACGTTTTTTCGCTGTTGGTGTTTTTCTGCATTTCTCTGTTTTTCAATGTGCACACTCTTAGCATTATTCATGAGGTGTTTATGACATACTATCACTGGGCTTTCATGCTCATATGAGTTTTTGCATTTTCATGTCGACAGAAATACTTTTTTAAAAACCTGCGCACAGGAATTGTTTTTAAAACTACTTTTCAAAAACATCCATATATTTGTAGACGGAGCCTAAGAGCCTAAGATCCTCCCTGTTTCTTAAAAGAATGCAGAAAGTCTGCAGACTTGAATGAATTCATCTGAATGGATTTAATTTAATTACAGAAAACTTTAATACTTCTCATCGCTGTAAAGATGAGCTCCTACAGCTGCGTGTCAGAAAAACAGAAATGTACAGGAAATGATTAAACTGCATTCTTCAAATACACACACGATATTTTGGCAATTAGGAACTCCAAACTGGTGAGAGGTCATGTGGTCAACCACATGTACTTGTGCTGATTTGCACGATCTTTTCCATTAAGCCTGATTAAAAGGAATGGGTGGAGCCTGCTGACCAGCTAGCCCCTCCCACCCTGTTATGATTGGCTTGCTCCGACACATCTGCACTCGTGGGTCCTTGGCCTTGCAGGAGTGAGCACGGTGAAGCGGAGGTGGAGCCTGCATCAGTCCGCTCCTCCTGACACTGGGCGGAGCTCGCAGCGCCTCCTGGAGGAGTGGAGGTCACGCCGCAGCCACTCACTGTCCACAGGCAGGGGTACTGACTGAGAAAGTGGGGGAAAAAAGTTAAATTATTTCGCAGAAAATACCTACAATGGCACACGTAAGCACGACAGACTAATTAGGTGCACCAAGAGCTCTGAATGCGGCGCAAAGGTCAGGATACAGCCTGGTGGTAAACATGCGATTACTGTTGTGTCTCAGGGTGAAAGGTCATTGTTTGAGTGCTGCGCCGGTTCTGACCTGCTGACTCCAGGTGAGTTCGCACCAGACGGCACAGACAGCATCGCTGCAGGACCAGGAGGAGAAACACCTGTCCAGGTCTCATGGCCTGAGAACACCTGCAGAGCACCTGGACTCAGACCCTCAGACAGAGAGACTACGGAAAGAACCGGACAATTCAACAACGTGGAGGAGGAGGGGGTTGCACGCTCAACATATACACAACGTACATTTCTACCTGTACTTAAAAAAAAAGGCTGGTATGAACCTGAAGCCATATGTTCAGAACAAAGACACCTTGCAAACTAGCAAGGAAAAAAGAAAGAATAAATAAAAGAATGAGGGAAAATAAAGAGGGAGTGAAAGAAAGAAAGAAAGAAAGAAAGAAAGGGGGAAAGAGAAAGGCAAGAAACATGGGAAGAAAGAAACGAGGGTGACCAACAAAAGAGAAGGAGGAAGAAAAAGGACAAGAGAAAAAGGAAAGAAATGGGAAAGATTCAAGGAAGAAAGAAAGCAAGAAAGAGTGAAAAAGTGAAAAAGAGACAATAAAACAAAGACAGAAATGGGAAACTAAATTAAAGAAAGAAAGAAAGAAAGAAAGATGTAAAAAATAAAGAGATGGTGAATAGAGACAAAGAAGAAAGAGAGAAAAGGAAAGAAGAGAGAAATAGAGGAGAGGGTGAACAAAGACAGGAAGCAGAAAGAGAGAAAAAGGAAAAATGGGAGGAGAACAAAAAGACAAAAAAAAGAATAAAAATAAAGAAAAAATAAGCAAAGGAACAAAGAGAAAAAGAAACAAAGACGTGTGAGAAATATAGTACAGTAGTCAGCCTGAAAGTACTGTTGATTGAACACATTTATTTGATGATATTATTTTAATTTTGCATCCTCACTTTATATCTCTGAGATACAGTAATAGTGGGATGCGAATCATGGTGAATCATGGTGAGGCCGATCGGAGCGCGCTACGTTAAGAAAATGCCTAAAACACAAGTGTTTTATTCAGCAGCGAAAGCGAATCAGCAGCGGGGATTTTTCTCTGATTAATAGACAGCAGAAAATACGCTGGGCAAATCTGAAGTAAACACAGAGACCTGAACACATCATGTGCACTCGTCTGTCCCTGTGTTCAGCAGGAACCTGTGTTGAGTTTACCTGAATTGTGTCCGCGGTGGTGATGGTGGTGATGGTGGTGCAGATATGGAGGTGGGTACGGAGTGGCTCGATGGCCATGCAGGCTGGAGTAGTGTTTATAGCCATGATGTGGGGTCAGAGGCAAACCGCCTGCGTAGGGGAAGTTACTGCTCCCAGAGGAACAAAAGGAGTCTGGGTTCGAAATGTACCAACCACCTAGAAACCAAAACGCAGCAAAAGTCAGACAAGCTTCCTGGAATAATCCTGGACAGAAAATTGAATTGGGATTTGAAGAGAAGCTTAAAACACGTACAGTGTGGTATGCTGACATGCTGATTCTCAGGAGGAGGTTCTAGAAAATTCCTGGGGTGGCTCCTGCAGATTGAGCAGACTTTAAACATCAGGAACTACCAGGAACATTACATATACTTATAGACAAAACATACAACGTGTCATTCTTTAATAAATTAAAAAAAAAAGATTATTGTAGCCTCAATTCAATCTACTCGTATACTATCAGCTGTAAGTAAGAAATAAAACACTTAGGGACGTTTGCATGAAGATCATCCGATCCGGGCACTGTCTTCATTGAGAGATGACGATCAGCGAGTTAGCGCATGGCTAATCAGAGCCTTCTGATGATCAGCGGAGTGTTACAACTCACACATTCTTCATCATACATGCTCCAAATGTCTCACCCTCACTTCACACTGCCTCTCCAACAAGCTCCTTACTCATACCCTCACTCGATTCCCAGCGTAAACGATTAATAATTACTCGCTAATCACTGCTGATTTCGCACAGTTATGCTAGCTTGACTAGTGCTAATGCCTGCTATGATACGATTGCGACGCATTGGTGCACTGATTGAGAATTCAAATACGGGAAAGCTAGATACAGTCGAATAAAATTGGTAATTAATTGCTGAATAAAAACTTGAATAAAATGGAGATTAAAATTACCTTTCCTTAGCATCCAGGAAGGCCTTGGCGAAGGGATTATATTTTATCTTCAGGGCGGTTATCTGTTATAAACAGGGTAAAAATGCTTCATATAAAAATATTCCAGATAGATAGATAGAAACAACTGAATGCAAAAGTTTGTACACCCTACAAACTAAATTTTGAAACTAAAGTAATATTTTGTATACAAATTATAAAAAAAATACATATGCATATAAATATATGTAAAAATAAAAATACCAAGCAGAAACCTTTTTTTTTTTTTTTTTTTGCACTTCATCTGTAGTTACCATTAAATACAGGTGAGTGCAAAAGTTTGTAAACCCTCCTAACTAAGTCCACAATTCTGGGCCTGAAGACTTATAGGTTTATAGCAAAATGTCTTTTTTGTCTGTTTTTCTGCTGATTTTTTTTTTTGCCTTGAGTTATGGATTGTTATCATGTTCCTGGACATTTAATTTAATTTCAACTTGTTGGAAAAAAAAAAATTAAATAAAATAAATTATAAAAATAGAGGTACTTTTTCGTTTCCACTATCCAGAAACCATTGGGGGGGGGGGGGGGGGGGGGGGGTAAAAAGTTTTTGAAAAATATAGATTTTTTTTTTATAAATATAAATAAAAAGAAAAAGATAAAAAACAAAAAAAAAAAAAAAAAAAAAACAATATTAGA
>CM075004.1:30615836-30628619 GCA_037576675.1 Pangasius sanitwongsei | reverse complement strand
CCCCCCCCCCCCCCCCCCCCCCCCCCCCCCCCCCCCCCCCCCCCCCCCCCCCCCCCCCCCCCCCCCCCCCCACAAACTTTTGTAGATAGATCGATATATTTTGTAGATAGATAGATAGATAGATAGTGAGCAAAAGTTTGCATACCCTACAAACTAAACAAAGGACACAATTCTGGAACATTTATGACAGAATGACTTTTCAAACTATTTTTCTGTTGATTTTTTCCCCACATTATGTTTTAGGTTTGTTTTCTTCTTACAAGGTATGCCAACATTTCATATGCCAACTTCTTGGACTTTTAAGTAAATTTTAAGTAAATTTTAACATCTTAATTTTATTCTCACCTTAATTAATCAACTAAAGGATTTTTTTTGTAGATAAATTGTATAAATAGAGGTACATTTTCTTTTACCACCATCCAGAAACCATGGGAGAATTCAAACCTTTGCATGGCTGTAGATAGATAGATAGATAGATAGATAGAGAGATAGAGAGAGACTGACTTCTTCATTCTGGTAGGCTGTTACAGCGATGAACTGGGTGTCAGTGAAGGAGATGTTGGTCACCATCCGGTGGTTTCCTCCCACACGGACAATGTGGATCTGTGGCTTGTACTTATGGAGAGAGTTCAACATGATCTATACCACAGAGAGTGAGAGAGAGAGAGAGAGAGAGAGAGAGAATAATGAGGTAATTGGACAATTAAGTAGGGAATAAAACACTTGGGTGTGCTGTTATAGGAAAATAATCGGCGAGGTGGGGAGGTGTGATACAGCCTGACGTGAAGAAGATTTCTATAACAGCACGTCCTGAAATGTTCTATTCTTTTTACACCACAGTAATTTGCCACAAATTACTATTCTGCATGTATTAAACATTGTCATGTTTTCATTTTAAACCATTTATAGTTGCACTTAATGTTGTGGAACATCCGTAGTTCCTGTCTTCACTTATGTTATAGCAGCTGCAAACAGTAGTCCCTTCACTTGCCTCTCTATTTCTCTCTCTCTCTCTCTCTCTCTCTCTCTCTTGAAGTTAATAAGGCGGGAAAAAAAACTTGTCATGTTCACAATAAAGTGTTGAAAAAAAAATAAAGAAAAAGAATAAATGGAGACTCCTTCCATAAATGTTAAACACTCACCTCGTTACAGAAAGCTTCCCCATATCAGTGGTTTTTCTTTGATTTAAATCTATTTATTATTAATTTTTGATTATTAGAATGTCCACCATACAAGTGTGTGAATGAGCTGTTTCTATAGAAAAGATAACATTAATATATTAATTAATATAAACCTGTGATTTGCCTTGTAGCCGCACTACGGTCAGAGCTGCTGTTATATATATATATTAAAAAAATCAACATCTTCTGACCAGAAGCAGAATCGAGAACTGTTGTATAAGCGTCCACATTTAATTACTATATCCACTGTATATGTATGTATATTGACTTTGTCGTACGTTGTGATGAACCCTAGGGCACACGACACACAACATTTTCCAGCATATAGACATAAAATATCCAGCGACAGGGCGGACAAACTGTTTTTCATTGTAATTGACAGCTTTACTTCACCTTTCACATGAGGGGCAGGTACTCATCGGTACGGCTGCAGGGCAGCGAAAGGGCTTTGTGTGTGCTTTTCTCTCCACTACACCTGATGATGTGGGTTTTTCTCTTTTTTTTTTTTGCCTCACATCTAAAGGACTGATGGCTAAATTTATTTTGCATAGAAAAAACACACGTAATTACCATAATGTACAACTAACCACGGCAATTATTTCATTTAGAGCCGTTTCTCTCTCGGCGGCCTCTCCGCTGCCAACACTGCATTTAAAAACGCTGGAGAAAGGGAGTGGAGCGGAGGAGAGGAGACGAGAGGAGAGGAGAATGGGGCGGCGGCAGCGGTGGTGGTGATTTTGGGAGGAGGTGGTGGTCTGGTGGTGGGGAGTTCATGTTAATACCACTGATAATTTTGCAGAGGAGTCATACTCGAATGGAGCGTGCTGGAGCACCTCGAATGAAAGCCCTCCGATGACTGGCTGAAGTAGAGCGTGCTCCGTCTGAACCGCAGGAAGTGCATTAAATGGGAAAAGTGGCAATTAAGAGCTGTTTATTCCTGTTTACATGCAGTCCCTGCCGAACAAAGGGGCTCCATAGGTGAAGTGGACGCTGAGGAGAGCACTAATTGTATAAATGCACACTTGATATTTCCCCGCAGTAGCAGACGGGATGATTAGAGGCAGCTCAAGGCTCCTAAAAGCTCCTGAGCTCCTGCATGGACATAAGAGCAGCCTGATGGCTGAGAGTCTGGCTAAGATTACAGAGCAAGGCAGACAACGTGAAATCAGGTATCTGTGCAAAGTGTGTACAGACTTTGTTTGGTCTTTCTACTTGGAGAGGCTTGATGTCATCGTTTCAGTCGCAAAGGCATGGCGTTTTACGTTTCTACATGTTTTTCAATGGTTTAAAAAAAAGGATGTCACATAGACAAGGGTGGCTTAAAGTCTCAAATCATGCACACAGACAAAAAACGAGACATGGGATAAGTATGCTAAAATAAAGAAACGCCCCATTGGGAAGAATCACATTACATTTCACATGTGAGTGCACATCAAGGTGCACATTTCACCGTGTTCTGTCCTGAAATTGCACTCAGGTAAACACATGGCAGCATGTGAACAATGTGGGATCACATGCAAAAGTAAAACCACATGTGATAAATTAACATGTCAAACTGAAGTAATAATTTGGAAGAAGAAAAAACTTACATGCACTACCTGTGATAAATGAATGTAAAAAATAAATAAATAAATACATAATATGAGATGGGGGTAATCACTTGTGGAAATCACATAAGGATAAATATAACTACATGGCCTACATGTGAAAATTCATATGGCAAGGTAAATTCATAATGTGTGAAAATCACAGGTGGAAAAATAAATCTGTGGAAGTAAATTCATAATGTGAGAAAGTCACATGTGGAAAAATTAAATCTCAGGCCCTACATGTGAAAGCTTAATATGAAAATAAATTAATAATGTGGAAAAAAAAAAGTCACCTGTGAAAGTAGATTAATAAGGTGTGAAAATCACCTGTGAAAAATGAATGTGTGAAAAGAAATGAATCTTGTGGAGAGAAAATGTGGGAAAAAATCAACATAAAAATGTTGGTAAGTGTGAACATGTGGAAAAATAAAAGCTCTGTATGTGGATAATTAACAAAAAAAAAAAATGTTAAAAGTGACTAAAAATTCTCATGTGAGCTTTCTATAAAGGACTAGAGTATCAGATGAACTTAAGTTAGGACCGTCACAGAGCAGGACACGTAAAGGGACAGCAGAAGTAATGTGTATTTACAGCACCTGTCCACCTCCGTTGAGTTTGTTGGTCAGTTTGACTTTACTGAAGGACACCGGAGCCTTCATCCAGTGGGCGCCAAAGTTCGGAGAGTCGGGGTGGATGTACACACAGCTGTGACTGTGGGGTTCGGGCTTGCCAGCGGGAACCCACTCGCCGTTCACGTACTTCCAGCGGTGACCGTCAGCCGGGCTGAAGTCCAGGAGGAAGGAGTACATGGCGTTGGGGTCCAGGCCAGTCACGCTCACCTTCAGTACCGGGAACATCCTCCTGGGGAAAGTGGAGAAGACATGTGGTGTGTGTGTGTGTGTGTGGGACAGCAGATTCAGCATCAAAATGATTCCTATTGTCACACACAAACATAAATATACACACTTGCCAAAAACTCAAACAAAGCACAAAACATCATCTCATCTATTCAGTGCCTAATCCACAAAATGGCAATCACAGTAATATGCATAAACTTCATGAGAGCTTTGCAAACTGGTCATTTTGCCCACTTTTTGTTCCTGCATGATTGTTTTTTTGGACAAAAATGCCTTTAAGTGGGGCTATTGGGAAACATGTAAATGGAAAGACACCCACCTGCAGTGGTGACCTGTAACTACAGAGTGAGATGGTCAAGACACCCTTCAGCTCCACAATACAACAACAAACCCATCCAAATAAATTAAACTGCCCGTTCCAATAAAGCAGGCCAATAACTGCAATAACAAATAGCTTAATTGATTTAGATCCAGAGAGAGAGACAGAAAGAGAGAGGGAGAGAGAGAGAGAGAGAGAGACATGGACATACAGAGTGCATAAAGTGTTTAACATTTCTGAAAACAACACTTTTTAAAATTATTTTTAGAAAATGACTAATTCTGTATGCAATAGTTATCAATTAATCAAATTAAAGCTTGTAATTTAGATCTTCAAACAAATTCTCTTAAAACCCTGTGCAATACTCTGCATTATTATTATTATTATTATTATTATTATTATTATTATTACTGAAGATATTTATTTTGTGCTTAAGAGGCATCAGATAAAAGAGCATCAGATATGATACAATAAAGAAATGAACATTTTTTTTATCTTAAAGTTATAAACATAGCTATAGTCTTGCTAAAGCAGTGCTCTTATAATCTTATTTTAATTTTGGAAAGGGCATGCATTCATTTTTATTTTTTGGGGAAAAAATTATTGTTTTTATTTATTGTTTTTTATTGTTTAAAGGTGTGCGCATTATTCTATAATATTCCATTTAATAATTATTGCATCTATATAAAAATATTATTATTAGACCATTTTATCAACTTGTGCATTCATTTTTAGGACTTTAATATAAAAATAATAAAGTTAGGACATGTGAGTGACATTTCAGGGTGGAACGTGAGAATGCACTTCACCCAGTTTTATTATTAATATTATTTTTTTTAAATTTATTTACAGTTTTCTCGTGAGCCGGAAAACGCACCTGCCGTTCTTGGTGACGATCATCTCATTGGTGACTTCGCGGAACTTGCGCCACAGCTCGGCGTCCTCCAGGCTCACGCGCAGCTGCTTCTCCGTGGGGTCTCCCTTCTCGCGGCCCGCGCGCAGCTCGCTCTCCACCGCGCGCAGCAGCCGGTTCACGCAGCACGCGCCACCGCCTGCGCCACCGCCAGCACCGCTGTTCCCCGCGTCGCCTTCCGCCTTCATGAGCTCACGAGACTCCCGACTCTGAGAAAAAAGGCTTCTGCTCGACAAGTCGGGGGGAAGAAACAGCCGGCACGGTGAGCGCGAGACTGAAATCAAAAGTAAGTAAAAAAAAAATTAATAGTTCGGACGCAAACTTTTCCTCTGTGGTGATGAGAAATTCTGTGTACTAACCTGAGCTAATACACTCTGAGCCCACCTATATCCTGAGCACAGCGCGCGAGTTAAGACCCCCGCAGTCACGTGGGTCTGGACTAATTAAGCGACTCCTTAATTTGGAGTTTCAGACTTAGGATGCGAAATGACCGAGTCGCAAAACGAGGTCGGAAATTCATGCACGTGTGCAACCTTGCATTTGCACATGCATAGGCTATAATGCATCTTCTTTATGTTAGATATTTAATCTCAGAATTTGTAGTTATAGTTTTAGTCAAATGTATGAGTCCAAAACACTTCAAACAAATTAGCTTATAAACTGATAACGACTGAATGTTAGGTGGCACATGACTGGCGTGTAGATGCTCTCATGAGCGTCTCATGGACACGCAGGGTATGAATGATTTAGTTTTAAAAGCAAGTCAATATTCACACACTGCACGGACATGAGAAAATATTTTTAGAGATCTCGTTTAATCTCGTATGCTCCATGTGTTCGAGATTCAAATCATTTAGTCATTATTTCGTTATAGGTAATTAATCAAAAGGCATCACGCGCATTGTGTTACAGATAAACAAGGAGATAGACACAAGGAGATTAAAAACAACAAGATAAACAAGGACATACAAACAAGGAGATGAACAAGAAGATAAAAACCAGGAGATAAAAACTAGGAGAGCAAAACAACAAGATAAACATGGAGATAAAAACCGGGAGATACAAACAATGAGATAAAAACAATGAGATAAAAACAAGATAAACATGGAGATACAAACAAGGATATAAAACAAGGAGATAAAAACAATGAGATAGCAAGGAGACAGTGTTGCACATCTGAACACAGTCTTAATTACGCTGACTTGTTTTGTTTTTTTTGTTGTTGTTGTTTTTTTTTCAGAGATGTTTGTGTTCAGCTCTGACGCACAAACGCGCTTTGCGTAAAATGCGCAGTGCTGGAGGCAGAGCATCTGAGAGGACTGTTCACATGCACAAAGCACACACCAAAGCGCCTCTCAGCTCCTGACGGCGGAAACTTTGATTACAGAAAAAATTACAGAAGAAAACACACACACACACACACAAATGGCTATTCTTTTGATAGACTTAAGATGATCATTCAGCCTATATCATTTTAATGAAGTGTCAAACTAGAGAAGATCAATTCTATAATAATTCTCGTGCACTCTCAGAACAAAAAGGGCACTAAACTGTACTTGTCTTTGCTCCTGTCTTTTTTTTATCTGGAAGGATGCGTGTAGTGTACCTTCAAAGTTTTACTCTAAAAACAATTACAGTTTCCCAGTGAAAGGTACATGATACATATGAAAGGTGCATAAAAGGCATTTCATTTTATCTACCTGGTACCTACCAAAAAGGGCAGCACCTGAGCGACGAGGAAAGATACAGTAGCCTTTCTTCTGTCCCAGTTCACAGCACAAAATAAAGACACAAACAAAGCACTGGGAAGTAAGCACCTGTATGAGAGACTAAGTGAAATATTGGGATCAGTTATTATTATTATTATTATTATTATTATTATTATTATTTTGTTTTGTTTCTAAGGGATGATTAAATGGTGATAAACTGCCATGGAAAGCTTTTGACTCGTGCGTAATTGCGTCATTTATATCCAAAGGCAATTATTACAAGATAAAAAAAAATAAGTAAATAAATAAATAAATAAAATAATAATAAGCCACAGATCAGCACAATCTTGTACGAAAATTCAGAAAGTGAAAAGGTTGTTTGTATGTCAAAATTATTTTTTAATATTCCACAGGAGTCTAAGAAACAAAACAAAAACAAAAAAGCGAACAAAAACCAACCGGTTATTAGGTTGTAACTGGGGAAAGTGTTCTGTGATGTTATTGTGTTGATGATGATGATGTTGATGATGATGATGATGATTTTAAGTTCTGGATAATGGAGTGATATTATGTTGTCAGGATATTTAAGGCGATTGTGAGATTTAAAGCGATGCTCGGACTCGTGCGTCTGTGCGTCTTTGCGCGCATGTTGTCGGTGTTAATGCCGCATTAAGTCTCAGCAGTAATTGCAGCCGTGCTGTCAGAGGTGTGCGGTTTTATGCGCATCATCACCGCACTGGTCTTCAGCCTAACCTGAGAGCAGGAAAGCAGACTGGATGTTCCGGGAGGAGGCGCGGCGGAAACCTGATCCCGCAGCTGCCGCGCGGAGATTTACAGGATTTAACGCCTTCACGCACGCGAAAGGTCTCATTAAACGGAATCTCCTGCATATTGCAGAAACGAAGGGAAAACACTATAAACGCAGGGATGATCACAAAATCCTAATTTGCACTACAGATGGAGATCAGATGGAGATGTAACCTTATGCGAATATGCGGGGGGATGCGCCAGAGCGCGTGGCTTTATGCTTTACATGGCTTTAAACTAACTTTATTACAAGATGTATTACAAGTAAATTAGAACAACCAGCAGCTTACAGACTGAAAAACTCAGAAATCCTTCCAGACTTAAATAAGATTTTAATTATATTTGTTCATAAAGGCTGCAGCTGGTAACATCAGACACATTACACATTACACATATACAACAGATGAAATATTTATATCCTACAGCACGTGCAGCTTCAACAGACAGTATTGTAATAATTAAATAACATGATGCAGACGAAAAGCTGGTGCACAACATACCCTGTGGAACACAGTGAAAAACCCAGACACTCCTCAGAAATGCAAAAGTGACATGAAAGATTTTTGGAAGAACTACAAAAATCTAACATTAACAAAAAGACATCACACATCTTTTCAACAACATGATAGCTCATAGTACAGAAAAAGAAATCTACTTGTGGATGATTGTCAAGTATTCCTGAAGCTGTTTAGCTTGAAAACTAATACACTGAAACTGCAATATATCCTTCATTTCAAGCAGCAGAACAGCCAGTTTGTGCATGACCTTTTAAAACACAGTCCTACTTTTTTTTTTTTTTTTTTTTTTTTTTTAAAGTCTCACATACAATTTTCATGTATCATAGCACACACAGGAAACACTGACTGATGCTTCTCATGACAGCCTGAAACTCAAACACATTATCAAGGCCTGGAAAGACCAGCAGTTAAAATGTGATACAAAAAAAAAAAAAAAAAAAAAAAAGCCACAGTGGAAATGTATGACATGATATGACATGAAATGATATGAGCAGAATTCAGTTATGTAAACCGAGAAAAGAACAGAATAAGAGATCATCAGTAAGAAAAATGACAGGAACAATGTAAAAAAAAAAAAAAAAAAAAAAAAAAAAAAACTACATTCTAACCACCACAATTCAATCTCAAGTGTCCAGATTTATAAAACAATTCATTCCAGGACTAGTCTTAATCTAATCTAACCTAACCTAACCTAACCTAATCTAACCTAACCTAACCTAACCTAATCTAACCTAACCTAATCTAACCTAATCTAACCTAACCTAATCTAACCTAATCTAACCTAACCTAATCTAACCTAATCTAATCTAACCTAACCTAATCTAATCTAACCTAATCTAACCTAATCTAATCTAACCTAATCTAACCTAACCTAATCTAACCTAATCTAACCTAATCTAATCTAACCTAATCTAATCTAACCTAACCTAATCTAACCTAATATAATCTAATCTAACCTAATCTAACCTAATCTAATCTAACCTAATCTAATCTAACCTAATCTAATCTAACCTAACCTAATCTAATCTAACCTAATCTAAGAACTAAAAGTGGTTATTGTCTTAAAATGTTATGACCAAAATAAAAAGGCAAAGTAGACATTATTTAAGGGTGAATATATGTGGCTGGTTACAAGAAAACTTTACAGCAACCCTTATATTATTTATAAAAATGATCTCTCATATAAAATATAAAATGATAAAGGCATCTTGCTGATGCACACAAGTGCAATTTTTGACTGAACACATCACTACTTAAAGGTGCAATAGTCAATATTTTTCATTTCTTCCTAGTACAAATAATAGGGGAAATTATGTAGAAATGATTAAATAATTATTTTCACAGAACAATTGTATTATGCAGCCAATTTAAAAAAAAAAAAAAAAAAAAAAAAAAAAGGAAAGAAACCTGCCTTCTGGTCCAGAATGGTTGTTTTGTATTTGGACTGGCCTGTTGTCAGTCATTTTATAGACACGCCTCCAACGCCCCTTCACCTCTTCTTTAATCACTATGAGAATTTTGCATGTTTATATGTTATGAGTCGTAACTTTCAGCTTTCAAGCAGCTGAATGTCCGAGTGAGCTTGAAAGCGACAGTTGACAGTTCTTGCTAACGGCTAACTCTAGTTGAACTGATTAAAGTTTAGCGAGCTGGGCTTTGTGTACATGGGTAGACATAAGGGTGGGCTCAATGAGCCAAAAAAAAAAAAAAAAAAAACATCAGTCAAATCTTATTCAACCCCTTTAACTGTTAGAAACCTTTTTTCCCCACAAATCTTTACCTAAATGCAGCTTTGAGTCGTTCTTAAGTCACGTCTGTTTCCTTCACTGACATGTAAAAGAGAATATGTGTATTCATACTCATTCCTGGAGAGCACCCAGGCATCAGGAGAGGAAACGCACACCTGCAGAGTGTGTGTGTGTGTGTGCGCGCGCCAGGCAGTAGAGTGGGCGCTCGAGTGGGCACTAGCAGCGGGCACTCAGGGCGCAGCAGAGCTGAAGCGAGATCAGGCGCCGAGAGAGAGAGAGAGAGAGAGAGAGAGGGAGGGGGAGAGAGAGAGGGAGGGAGGGAGAGAGAGGGAGAGAGAGGGAGAGCGGTGGGGCGAGAGAGGTCCGAGCTCCACACGCCACTACACATCACTTCAAACACATGGAGAACATCTTAATCAGCGCGTCCCTGCATTAAAACAAACACAA
Source organism: Pangasius sanitwongsei (assembly GCA_037576675.1). Taxonomy (NCBI): domain Eukaryota; kingdom Metazoa; phylum Chordata; class Actinopteri; order Siluriformes; family Pangasiidae; genus Pangasius; species Pangasius sanitwongsei. The sequence goes on along the minus strand of CM075004.1, from coordinate 30,618,531 downwards.
ATCAGTAAACAGCCGGCCGCAGCCAAAAAAGCAGAAGTGTGAAAAGTCTGTTTTGGTCACTTGAGCGCGAGCCACAAATGAATGGAACCTTTGACTCCGGGCCCATTTGAATCACAGGCAGCGGAATGACCGCTTTACAGCTTTAGCACTTTACAGAACGGATTTAAAACGGAAAGCTGTACTTCAAAGTGCTGACTTAAGATAGAAATCTTAAAGTTTTACATAAAACAATGATATTAGCACTGCTATATTTTTTTACTGGACGCTACAAAAAGATTGGATTTGCATGACAATGCTGTAAATGAAGATTTTCTGCAAAAATGGAGGAGTAGACGCTTAAAAAAAAAGGTGTTAAAAAAAAAAAAACTCACCTTGCAAACGGAATATATGACAAGCTGTACCTGTGAAAAGAGTAAGGGAAGTTATAGTATTGAATAACGTCTGTATGGAATAAAACACTTTGGGGGTGTGCTGTTATAGGAAAGTAATGAACGACGGCGCAACGGCACATGGACGCGGACGTGGTTTATTCTCTTATAGAACAGCAAGTTTTCATTTCTTAAAGAACATGTACACTTTATCCATTTGTAGTTACATTTAATGATATGGAACGTCAACTTAGTTCCTGTTCTCGCTTACGTTACAGCACCTATAAACAGTCGTTCCCTCACCAGCCTCTTTTTTCCTCTCTCTTTTACTTAACAAGACAAAAAAGTGCAGCTTGTCATGTCAATAAGAAGCCGGAAAGCGTGAAGATCTCCGTCCTGAAGACTCTCCCACAGGCAGACTGAACATGACGAAGCACTGACACTGAAGACTCCTTCAATAATTGTTCAGTAAACATCTGACAGAAAACTTCATCAGATCAATGATTACACATTTTCCGCTGTCAAACAACAACCCGGTTTTAATCTGTTTGTTACTAGTCTCATAATATGTGGCGCGTCCACCAGACAAGTCCCTGCATGACTGGATGTTACTATAGGAACGATAACGTGTAACGTAGAACCAGCGCATTAATATAAACCCGTGATTTGAATTACAGCCGTCAGTGTTACTGCGTCACGTAAAAAAAAAAAAAAAAAAAAAAATCACACGTCTGACAATTTCTTTAAATCTCTGCTTCATAAAGAGATGCCAATTTTCAACATTGAAACCGGTCTTCTTAGAAAACAAACAAACATCATTTAACTCTACAGAGAGCTGTCGGGAAGAACAAAGCCTACAAAATCCGCCGCACACTCACATCAACGAACCTGGCAGCGTGCTGGAGAAATAATTGCCTTTTTTTTTTTTTTTTTTTTTTTTAAATAAAAATCACCATTTCATTTCATTGCCAGAAGAGAGGACGCCAGCGTCTGTGCTTCGTCCAAGTCAACAGTCAGGGAAATGTCACACGTTTATGCTGAACGGTTTTATCAACACGGCGCCTGTGAATCGAGTAAGTGGTCCACTCACCAAGTTAAAGCCAGGAACTGGAGGATGCAGAAGAGCACGGCGAGGCCTTTGTTTTGCCACTGACGGGGGATCAACATGGAGCGCAGGGTGTTAACTCGTTTCCCAGATGAACACTCCGTAAACATGAGTTAGGTATGTGCTGATAATCATATTGTGATGTATAACTGATTAACACTTCAAAAATAACGGCAATCCCTAATGAACTCGTTTAGTAGGCAGTATTTTCAGGCAGCGTTTGTATTCCCGAGATGACATCTGTCCCATTAGACAGGCAACCGAGAGACGTCTGGCTTGTTTTGGACAGATCTCTGGAAGAATCGCATGTGACCTTATCGTAATCCTGTTTACTAGAATTTTGCTTACGTGAAAGTTTTAGAAAGTGGGACTACATAAATTCTGCAAACTGCAAAAAAAATTAAATAATAACAATAATGTAGGCAATTATAATGATACGATGAAGAAATGAATTCATATCAGCACATACCCAATGCTTAAAAATATTAAAATACATAAAACAAAAATATACAAAATATACGTTTATATACATATAAAATATACCAAAAATGATTACCCAAAATGCAGAGCAAAGTGTCAACACAAGGCACGTCTGCAAAATAAAAGGCCAAAATTATTTCTTTATACACAAAATATGGATAGAATTAAATACAGAAAAATACAGAATTTGCCTTCATACGGACAGTGCACCTGTGTGTGTGTGTGTGTGTGTGTGTGTGTGTGCGCGCGTGCATGCGCACTCACGATCATGACGGCCGTCGCCAGCGCCCTCGTCTTGTCACACATCCTCTTCAGCTGCTTCAACGGACCCATCAAGAACATCGTGCTAGAACAAAACCAAAATACACTCTTTTTGCAGCCAAGCCTCAAGCCACGTGTGACATTAAATAATTACGTGTCGCTGATGAAGCCGTAAATCTTACCTTAGGAGCGAGGCGATGTTGCCGAAGGTGTAGAAGACGGCGAACAAGATCAGCCCTCTTTTAGGAACCCAGAGCAAACACGATCCCTGGATATTTACATTGACATGTGTTCATTTGACGGCTGCTGCTATTCAAAGTGAGTAATCACAATAACATACGTACTACACTCTAATGTTCATTAACGTAATACACTAAAGAGTACTCTAATGTTCATTAACGTAGTACACTAAAGAGTACTCTAATGTTCATTAACGTAGTACACTAAAGAGTACTCTAATGTTCATTAACGTAGTACACTA
>CM075004.1:30602096-30612433 GCA_037576675.1 Pangasius sanitwongsei | reverse complement strand
AACTAGTAAACAGATATTTTATAAACCAAACACAGACTTCCTCTGAGTTAATGACTGCTAGTTAAACTAGTAAACAGATATTTTATAAACCAAACACAGACTTCCTCTGAGGTAATGACTGCTAGTTAAACTAGTAAACAGTCACAGCTACAAGGCCTGTGTCACATGAAGTGTGAAATTAAATAAAGTGTAAGTTATTTCTCCTTGTTACCTGCAGCACATTCATGTCGTCATTTCCATCCTGACCGCTCAGAACTTTCTTTAATTTATCCATCACTCTTCCAAATAAATTATTTCTTATACAGTTTAATGTAACCTCCTTCGCGCGGATAAAACTATGACCGAGTTTCTCTTCTTCCTGTTCGCACGAGCAACAGGTGAACGAGACAGAACTTCCGCCAGTAGCCTCAGCAACGGCCGGAGTGACGTCATTACGTACGCGCCACGAAGTTTTCGCGTGACGCGCGCGCCTCTCTGTTTATACTATATATATATATATATATATATTTAATATAAATATATATAGTTAAAATTTATATATATTTATATGGATGTATAAGATAATTAAAACAAAATTATTTTTAGAAAATGTTTGTTTTAAAAAAAACTAAGTTTAGAAAATGTTAAGATGCTGAGCCATTTTTTAAAATAATTTTAGTATCTTAATTTAGTTTTAAAATCCCATTTAAATAGGCTAAATAATTATATATATATATATATATATATATATATATATATATATATATATATATATAAAATATAAACATTCATTATTAATTAATTAATTAAATGCCCCATTTAGAAAATATCTTGTACATGTTCTGTTTACAAAATGAAATACACATTTATAAAATAAATATAAATGAATACACGTTTATTTCATATATTTAAACAAAAAAAAAAAAGACAACTCTAAATAGTCCATGCGTATAGCTAAATTCCTGAAAAACAATAGTAATCCCATCTACACTACATAGCCAAAAGTTTGTGAACATCTGTCCATCACACCCATGTGTACTTGTTGAACGTCCCATCCCAGATTTATTCCCCCTTTTTTTTTTTATATATATATATATTTATTTTTTGGAGCCACTGGATGTCTTAACTGCTGAATATTTCCCCACAGACCTCAAATCAGATAAACAGGATTAAAATGTAGATTCAAAATATTGTTTACATGCTGGAGGAAAAAAAGAAATATGTGTCAATTAAAAAGTGTATGAGATTTTTGTATTTTTACTTTAGCAAGTTAATAAACATGTAAAGACCGGAGCAACGTGCAACATAATTTATTAACTTTAACAGCTTTTCCTTTAGCTTTTTCTTTCAGACTTTTACGCACAGATATTTTATTGGCATTCAGTTTTAATGGCTTCCCGCAGATGACAGACAGGATATCAACACTGAAGTGTGTTAAACAACAGAAAAAAGATCCATTTTGGTGTAATTTGCAGTTACATTTAAGCCGAAATTGAAAGTACTGAGCTTTAGATTAAAGCCATTGAACCATTTTATGAAGTAAAACAGTAAAACTAATTAAAAGGTATGCAGTTATGAGACTGAGGAACGTCTGGAGTCTGAATCCTCTGATGTCTCCTCAGAGCTTTAGAGGTTATTTGGCTAACCATGATAACTAAATAACAACTTTTATTAGACGTTGATAGTCGATCTGCTGACAGTTGAACTGCAGGCTTTACTGAAGTCACATCATTACACATCATATACATCTTTCCAACAGATTCAAATCCAGTGATCTGTGGATGGACGGTATAATTTCTTTATTCTAACAGATTTTGATAGGTGGTAGTGAAGCATTAGGGCACTTTGAAACGAGCAGACGTCCAGTACAGAGGCTCGGGCATGGCCATGTGCTTATGACATACCGGGCAAGTCTGCTTCATCCACAACCAGTCCTCTATACACTGAAACACAAAGAACACAACGCACTGAGTTACATACGTAGAGCAGATAGCTGATATGTGTACAGTCTAAAGCATGGTTCTGGGTTGGTTCTGGTTTTCAGTTATACAAGTCATAACAGGTCAAGACATTTGGACTAGAAAACATTATTAAATATGTTCATATTCAATTATATTGTGATATGGTTAGTGGTTCTGGTGCTAATTTGTTAACTGGTGTTGTATTTTTGTTATTCCGGTAAAACGTTAGTGCTCACGTCTCACACACAGGGGAGAGGGGACATTGCTAGCACAGTTACAATGGAGTTTAGTAGGTAAAAATCTTTCAAACTTGAATAATAACCATCAGGTTCTGGTGTTAGCTCCTAAAAACAAAGGAGCACAAGCTTCTTTTCACACTCACCATTGTCCAGTGATGTTCAATGTTATATTAATGAGAAAGCCAACAGATAATTAATGGAAACATTGGTGAAAACAGTGGACGAACAATTCCAAAAAGCACCACAGCAGGGACTCGTCTCGACTAGTATCATTGAAGATAATGTGTTAATGATGAAGATTAATATGCAAGACATTATGTGATTGTACTTTAATTCCTATACCTCTGTAACTATAAGCAGCTTTTTTTGGAGATTAGATTTTCTTTGCTGAAAATTAATGCTTAATCTTATTAATCTTATTCAATTACATTTCCAAGGGAAAAAAATAACTCTAATTTTTTGCTCCTTACATTTTTAGTTACACTCCAGTGTTCATTGCAAATCTCAGCAGTCATGACTATATATTTTTCAGGATATTGTTTATAAAAGTATATATATATATATATATATGAAAGTGACGTGACGTGTGGCCAAGTACAGTGACCCATATTCGGAATTTGTGCTCTGCATTTAACCCATCACACACAGTAGCAAACACACACACACACACACCCGGAGCAGTGGGCAGCCCTTTTTTGCTGCGGCACCCAGGGAGCAGTTGGGGGTTTGGTGCCTTGCTCAAGGGTCTCACCTCAGTCATGGTATTGAGGGTGGAAGAATCCCTGCTGGACCTGAGACTCGAACCCACGACCTTCAGGTTCACCTTCGGGTTATAAGTCCGACTCTCTAACCATTAGGCCACGACTTGCATGTAGTCTTTATTTATTATTGCATTATTATTGCATTATGTTTGATCAAATCCATGTAAATTTGTAGGGATACCACAACCAAAAACATTCTGTACAGTTTTCTATATTCACTGAAAGGCAGAAGTCTCCTACCTCACTGTGGAAGCTGTGTGAACAGTGCAGTTCCCGGATGGTTCCTCCTCTTCTGCACAGATCATCATGGCAAATCAGACACACTCTGTCTGCGTCACTCTGCAACACACACCACCGTATCTGTCAAAACCTGGTCAAGTTCATGCTCCTTCTTTCTCATACAAGAACTACACTACACCTATTTTTTATCACATATCAGCACCACATCTATAGAGCTTACAGAAGGGAGTTCTGATTCTTTTCAGTGAATCAAATCAGAGTCGACTCCTAAACGACTCATAGACATTCTTTTGCGATGTTCTGACCTGTGATTGTTCTTCTTCGCATAATGGCTAAAATTGCTCCTTGAGATTTTACTCTACCTTCAAATTAACAAAACGACATTACTTTGCACTGTATATTTATATTTATATAATCTTTTTTTTTTAAATGTTAGATCAGCAAGATTGATTAAGAAGATCCATTTCCATTTCTCTTGACAACATACAGTAGGCATACATCTTCAACAAGCTCCCCTGCTTCATACACACAGATGACTCACTAGTGATACAACACTGCGGCGCCTGAAGCATCTTCACTTTTCTGGGACATGACGTAAGTTTGAGATGGCAGATTGCCGTGTCTCACATTTGGGTTCATTCTCCTTGTCCTGGTTTCGGTCGTGCTGAGAGTGAGGACCCTTCCTTGCTTCACCACCTTTGAGCCGGTGCCTCATGCTGACTGCGCTTGGAGCCTTGGTGGCCACGTCCGGGTGAGTCAGATGAGTCAAATGAGTCAAACGATTCAAATGAGTCAAATGCATAGCACTCAGCTGAGCCTGAGAGACGCAAGGGAACACAAGGATTACATTAAACAATTTGACTAGAAAATTTAACTATTTGAAAAAAAAAAAACTGTTATTGTAATTCAAGTTCTGTTGCACCACATGATTTTAAACACGGATTGACATATCACAGATTTAATCCAAGAATACAAGATAGATAACAATAATATAATTGTATACAGTGGGGTCCAAAAGGCTGAGGAAATCTGGGATTTTTTTTTTCTAAAGCAAAAAAGGAAATGTGCAACATCTTGACTATACAATATTCAAGACGTTGCACATCATCATCATCATCATCATCAATTTCTAGGTCCCTATTTAAATGTACGCAAATGTGTGATATTGACCATGTTAACTACTTTGTACAAAAGGTCAGATTTTCCTTGTGTCTAATCTCTTCTATTGAAGCATGTGATCAGACGACACTCCGATGGATTTGATCAAAAATGGATCATCAGGTTTTACACAAACTTGCGGAGTCCGTGCCAGCTCGAGTGCACACTGCTATTAAAGCAAAAAGGAGACATACCAAATACCGAGAAACTCTGAAATTCATGTAAATATTTTTAAGATTCTACTATTCTAAGATTTTACTCAAGCTGTTGCTGATTATATCATTTGTAATGAAAACCTTTGCGTTAAATTGAAAAAGAATCCCAAACAGAATCATTTTCACTAGTGCTCTCAGACTTATGGACCCCGCTGTATGTAATAATAATAATAATAATAATAATAATAATAATAATTGTAGATATAACTTCTGGAGAATTTTTTTTACTAAATACATTTTTGGCAACTTTTTGTAGTTTTTACCTTTTAACTCTGAAATTTGATGGGGGCGTACGTTAAAAAAAGATATAATACAGGTTTCTTTTTTCCTTTTCACATAAAAAAATGCCATAAAAACTTTTTGTTTACTGTAATTCTTTTGCATTGCTTTGCACAGTGTTCCTGGGATCAGCCTGGGGCTATGAAGATGAAATATAAACCTGTAATGGAGCAACAGATTTACCATGAAACTAGAACCAGTGTTTAAAGATTCCTGAAATGCAATCCTAATTTTTTTTTTTTTTAAATCACGGTTTAGATTTCGGTTCAACTGGATAAACAGATAAACGTTGATTCCACCAGGGATAAAGTTACATTTTTTTGTTGGTACAATCCGATCTAGGACGAAAATCGATGGCAAAATCGATTTATCAACTGCTATTTAAACAGAGAATTATATACAAGACACATTTAAAAAAATACACACAGGAAATATTCCATTATAGGAAATATTCAAGAAATCTGAATCAGTATGATTATATTTAAAGTACAATATAAACAGGATTCCACACAGAGCTCTGTGGTTATTCCGAGGATGAATTTAACCCAGGATAAACTCAAGCCAAATATCTAATGTAATAAGAGCCTTAATTTGCTTTTTGATGTAACATCAGGATTAAAGTACAATCTATTATAGACATATATCTATTATAAACAGACAGAAATACATTCTGTGGCGTGGTTAATAAATTATAATGTTATTTCAGAGGTATAACAGATAGATGAAAAGAATTGCAAAAAGAAATGTTAGAACCATTATTATGGATTGATCTTTTCTTTCATCTCATGTTTGGACATAGCTATTATTAATATTATAAGTAACTATATAGCATATACTGTAATATCCAGTGTTATACTCCTGTATGCTCTTTAAGATGCGAGATGCAAAAGCTACTAGTGATGTATTGTGCTCTACTGTTACATTTAGAAATATTGATTGACGTCAAGTGAATACAAAAGTATAACACGCAAATACTTTCTAGAAGTTATACACGTATAATATATCTACTATAGCTGCTAACCGGACATGGAAGGGAAGCTCCGCGATTGGCCAGTGAAACACTTGGCTTGGAGATATCCAACTCGCTTTTCCTCTCAGTCTCCGTCTTCTTCTCCTCGTCCTCATCCTCATCCACATCCTCATCCTCTGTGCTCTCCTGCTCTCCTTCTTCAGCAGACCGCTCTGTGAAAAGTTCCTCCTAATATTCCTCTTTCTCCATGATCATTCAGACGTAGTTCCAGACTTTCTAGATTTCCTCGAACCGGTGTAAGAAGTGCAAGCAGGAAGAGGTGGGTCACTCAGGCTTGGTCTCTGACTTGGTCTCGTCTCTGGAGCGCCTTAATAAGACCCTGTAATGAGATCCTCCAGGCTCTCCTCAGCCATCTGTCTGCTTTGTGGCTCTAAGCCTAATGCAGCAGCACACGGTACACAGGAGCAGCGCAGGCTCAACTGGCTGCCTGCGAATCCCTAAATAATCTATTTATCAGGAAGAGGAGAGAAGGGTGAAAAGGGGAGGGAGAAAGTCTTGAATCCACCTCGAAGTATTTAGTGTAGCTCAGGTCACGATGCTTCTGGAAACTCGCTGTACTGTATATTCTACTTCTGTGATCTGCTGCAGTTGAAAATATCAAGCAAACAACAAACAATTAGTGCCCAAGACAGCAGCTATTTCCTGTTCCTACATTAAATTTCCTCCCCTAAACTTGACCGTCACCAGTAAACTGGGCTGTCAGTCACCGTGTTAATGTTACTACAGTTAATTTTACTTACTGCAGCTTTAATGTTAATTTGCAGAGCTGCAAACAACGAATCTAAAATCGCTGACACTGTTTTGGTTTGGTACAGTGTCAATATTCTTAAAGGTCTTTCAATCTTTTTAAAATTAAAATATAATAAAGGATAAAGGATTAAAGAATAATAAAGGGTTTACTTCTTATTATATAGGTAAACTGTAGCTGTCGTTTATAATTCATGGGTTTTGGATGGTGTTTAAAAAATGAAAATGAAAAACGTTTCACAATATATTTACAAATGCAAAAATCACAGGGGATGTGAAAGAGGTTGGAGACAGATTTCAAATGGTCAAATGTTGAGCATGCAAAACTATTAGAGAACATTTATATCACATTTAGAAAGCAAGCTACAAACTCACTATTAATATTTTAGCAAACGTTAGACCTGTTTGACTCACAGTTTCACTTTTCTATGATTCTGAAGGAGCATCCATAAAAACTAACACACTGAATGTCTTGCTGCTGTAAATTACATTTCTTTGTCTTCGTCATTTTGTCCTAAGGGGGTGCAAGCTTTTGCACTTCACAGTGGTCCATGGGATAAACAAAGCAAAAGAACACACACACACACAAAAAAACAACAGGAATAGTCAGTAATAAAGTAATATCAGTAATAACGGTTTAATAAGTGCCAAACTATAACTAACAATGATCTATTATGATTTGAGAACAGGAACAACAGGGAGATTTAATACATTTCTACGCAACATAGTTTTGTTGGGTTAAAATGAAACTTCGCCTGACTTAATAATAGCATAAAAACATCCAAATCTTTAAAATGTTTTGAGATGGAAAAGTGCTTTACACGTCACCTCAAGGTGGCACCATTTAACTTCACTGCATTGCACTGAATGATTCAGGCAGTGTTATAACAGATACATGAAAATATAAATCTATAGACATACAAATCATTTATTTTGTGAATCATCAACTCTACAAACTCCTATTAAAGTTATGCTGTACAACTGGGCATGACATTTTCCGAAAGAGGAAGCACTAAAGGACTAAAGGACTGAATCCAAGTCTTTATGCGAAACTGCGTCATTTTCTCTCCTTGGTCATCTTTTCAGAGTTTGGTATTAAGTCCAATAACAGCCTCACAGAATTCGTTTGTTGAAATCCCGACAAAGTCTGAACAGATGATATTGATGGATGTTTTCTGGGAGCCGGGGCGCTGCTTTGTGACCCAGTTCATCAGCACAGCGTAGGCCTGGAGCGTCATGCTCTTCATGGACTGTGTGAGATGGCAGAGGACGTACCTGGTGTCTTCAGTGAGGTTTAGACCAGCCATAAAGAAACCATCTGACGGATATCACGACATGCACATAAGACGATTAGATGATTAGAATACACAGTGTTGGTGAAGTCAATGCCAAAGCAGCACACGAAGATCAGATGAGAAATATTGAAGGGAAAAAAAAAAAATACAAAACGGTTACTGCACGCTTGTGCGTTAAAATGGCAAAAGTTTTGGGTCAATTAGAGCCATGGATCTCAAAGCGGGGTCTGTAAAGCACAGCCAAGTGGATCAGTGATTTTGAAATTTTGTTATGATGGAAACCATAACCCACCACTATCAAAGTTATACTTATTATCAAGATTTTATAGTTATTATATGGTTCAACGGTCACTTGAATCAAATCGGTTTAATCCAAGCCTCAGTAACTCCTTAAGCTTTAAATAATGCCAACTTCAAACTAATGATAAATTTAATAACAATGTGTTTTTTGTGAGTGGAATGTTCAGAACGTCTATGGATCCAGTAAATAACCAAAATATTATTGTGCACATTTAACTAGTTGGGTTATTTTTGCGAAATGAATCTGTACAGAGGCGTTGTTTAGTTTCAGTTTACAAACCCTTTAATGCTGCAGCTTTATTTTTGCAAGGCATCGGGTATTTCACGTTTATAATTTGCATCTGAAAGCAAACTTCCTGGTATCCTGCCACTAAACACTAACACATAGGCCTACAACCTTGACATAATTACAATAGAATTACGTCTAGTTCGAACACACACACACACACACACACACACACAACATATAATTACAGAGTATTTCTCGATATGGCCTTCAGGTTTCCTGTTAGTCCAAATCCGAACATTACAACTTGTATGTAAATTAAACTCAATGATGTGTTTCATTATTATTCGTTATTCATCAAGATAAGCAGTGTTTTTGGTTTTGAAAGATCACTTTGACCATAAAATGTCATTTAGGACCGTATTCTGCAGTGGTTATCCGTGATTATCTGCCATTATGTATAAAAAATTAAAAAATGACATTTCAAAACACACATATAAGGAAAACTGTCTAGAAAATATATAAAACTACATTTTCCACAGAAGTAACAGTATAAAAGGATGTGTGTGTCAAGTCAAATGTTTTACAAAACAGAGTTAATCATTAGAGAACATAATTTTTAAAATCACCATGTCAAGTAATTTATTATTCAATATTTTATAAATGTGCAAAATAGAAAATTAGATTGAGCATGTTAAAGGATTCTTCAGTTTGTCCCTTTGTGAGAAATCCTAAAAGTTTTATGTCGAACCCTACACAGAAGCTCCGCTTTAGGAAGCTACGAACGCTTGTTTTGGGTGGCTTTCTGGGTTCTTTAATTCATTTTTATGTAAAATAAACATGAAATAATATCTTACCTGGTCTTCCCGTCTCCTTCCTATGCTCCAGATATGAAATGACCAGGTTTGGGTCTGACTTATTGGCCCACCAGTAATCCCACTCTGGCCAAAGTTCCTTGTGCTCAGACCCAGCCGGATCAGCGTAGGAGAGAATTACCTGATAACCGCGATTCCAGCATGTTCTCAGAGAAGGAGTCTCCTGAGACACAACACACAAAGTAAGGAGGTCAATAAATCGACACATTTTCAAACTTTACTTATAGAAAATACAGCTGGTTCTCTATGGATCCACTAAATAACCAAAATATTATTGTACACATTTAACTAGTAATTATTTTTGTAAAATTAATCCGTACAGAGGAGATTTTCAGAATGATTTTGTTATTTGAGTTGTTTAGTTTCAGTTTACAGAACTTGTAATGCTGCAGCTTTATTTTGCAAGGCATCTGATATTTCACGTTTAGAATTTGCATCTGAAAGCAGTGGAATAAAATCTTCCCTGGTCTTCCTGTCTCCTTCTTACGCTGAAGGAGTGAGGAGGTCAATAAATTGACACATTTTAGCACTTTACTTATAGAAAATACAGCTGCTTACTGATTTGGGGCAGAGTTTCTTGCCAAAGAGTTGTATCAAAAAGTCAATGAGGTTGCTGTGCTGCACAGGGTTCACATCATCAAAAGCAGACAGAGCAATGACCACGACTTCGTTAGCGTGATTCTCTAACCAGTGCGCAACATCGCTGAGTGCCTCCTGCAAAAACATTAATTATCTAAAAGTAAATTTCATAAATAATTTCAAAAGTTATTAATGAAACAAACATACTTTTCATTCATTAATAGTTTCATTCACTTTTCATTCATTAACTGTTACCTTTAATGTTGTGGAATGTCAACTAAACAAGTTAGGTCCTGTTATCACCTAGGTTATAGCAGCTACACTATATGGCCAAAAGTATGTGCTTGTTGAACATCCCCAGCTGAACCCACATTTACTGTTATAATAAGCTCCACTCTTCTGGGAAGGCTTTCCACTAGACTCTGGAGCGTGGCTGTGGGGATTTGTGTTCAT
>CM075004.1:30568579-30595008 GCA_037576675.1 Pangasius sanitwongsei | reverse complement strand
GCACTTGGATGGGTTAAATGCAGAGCACAAATTCTGAGTATGGGTCACCGTACTTGGCCACAAGTCACTTCACTCACATTTTTGCCTATTTAACGACATCTCATTGGTAAAAGTTGTGTATGTGTAATTTTAATATATTTGAAAAGTTTCAATCTGGGCGCACAGTGCTTAGGTTACTGTCAGTGTGGAGTTTCAAATGTTCTCCCGATGTCTGCGTGGGGTTCTTCTGGGTTCTCTGGTTTCCTCCCAGCTCCCAAAAACATGCAGGTAGGTGGATTGGTGACTCTAAGTTGCACCTAGGTGTGAATGCATGTGTGAAAGTGTGTGTGCATGGTACACAGTCCTATCCAGGGTGAATTCCCACACCGTGATCAGTGTTCCTGGGATAGGCTCCAGAACCACCATGACCCTGACCAACTGTTTACTGAAGATGTATGAATGAAGATTGAATATATTATCAAAAAAGTTCCTTTGCATTCACTAAGAGCGGTTCAGCCTACAGTTTGAATACCACTGGTGTAGAGCAAAAAGTAAGCACAGTATTAACACATTTGTTGCATAGTACAGTATGGAAAGCAAGTTCCTGAAGCAATTCATCTTTAGAAACCAGGAGTCCCTCACACACCTGCGAAAAACCTGCCGGCCGGATCCACCTTCCCATCATTAAAGCGGGTGTTGCTCTTTTCCGTGTCCACGGTAGCGATGGTCGTGATGGCACGCTTGTCCCAGTCTACAGCAGCGAAGCGCCTTCCCTCTCCGATCACGTACCCTCCTGACCTGCGTGGAACCACGCAGCCCACATACGTCTCTGTGGCAATAATAAAGATAAAATGAAGAATAACTATGCAACACAAATGCCATTTTACAGATTATAAGATGCCCTTCATAAACTTTACATACAATATTAATCAGGTAGGAGGTTCATGAGCAGTTATGTAAAAGTTGGAATTCAGGTCATTAACTAAAAGGTACAACAGTCAATATTTTTCATTTCATACAAGTACAAATAATGTGGGAAATTATGCATAAGTCTCAGAACAAGTGAATTACTTAGCTGAAAAAAAAAAAAACAGTTCAGAAACCTCCCTTCCGGTCTGGAATGTTTCTTAGTATTTGGACTGGCCTCTTGTCAGTCATTTAATTGACACGCCCCCAATGCTCCTTCACCTCTTCGGAAATCATTATGTGGTGAAGCTGCATGTTTACAGAGCCGTAACTTGGCTTTCAAGCAACGTCCGAGTGCGCTTGAAAGTGAAGTCATGACAGTCCTTGCTAATGGTAAGGACTCTAGTTAGCATGCTAAATCTAGTTGAACCACCGTAAGTTTTGGGGGCGGAGCTTTGTGTACATGGGTGGAAATGGGGGTGGGCTCAATGAGTAAAAAAAACAACTCCACTGGTTTAACCATTAGAGACCTTTCAGATGTTACCCAAGATGTTGCTCAAAATTTCAACTGTTTCATTGTTAAGTCAATAATAATTATTAATGTTTAAGTTTTCAATCTAGCAGCAAGCAGTGTTTTGAACAATTTTTCTTGCTTACTAGTGATGTATCATTTGCGAAGAAATTGATTCTTTGATCCGAATTTTTCAGATAAGCTGACTCGCATTTCTGCAGGGACGATATTTTGGGAAATGAGGACCAGACAAATAAATTCAGCAGTATTGGTAAAACTTGGCACAGAGCCAGTTTTAGTAAGAGTTAGATGTGTGTTTGACTCGTCTCTGTATGACTGAGTCAGCATAAGGGTACGTTATAATTATATGTTGTGAATTATGAAGGAAAATCGATTAAGTGGACATGAATTTCTTCAGTTTCTACTTTAACGGACATCAAGCACAGACACAGGAGCACAATAATATTAATGCAGGAACAGCTGCTGTATTGGGTTAGTTAATGCAAATATGCAGCACCTTGCTGATTTTTCTATTTATTTAAACAGGCAAGATTATTAAAAAACAACTGGCAAGGGGTCGACTCTTATTGGGGAACTGAACCGAATGATCTGATTCACTAATCAGTATTGCTTACTCCAGATCTCTGTATCTCTGATGTAGTAATGTTTTTAAGTCAAAGTACAGCTGATATCTGATTGGCGCACCTGTGTGCATACTCTCTATCTGATTGGTCAGTGAGTTCCACCTGCTGATCTTCGGGCCATAGATGTCGACATACAACAGAGTGGCATCTTTCTCCTCCCAGACTGGACCTTCTCCGATCTCATTCTGCTCCTTCACCACACACTCGACTTTGACAGTCCCCATAGCTTCTAAAAATGAGTGAAAGTGATTGAATAGGGTTGCCAGTGAAGCACTGTAAAATTCAGTAAACAGCTGCAAGACACATTTACAGTAAGGTACTGCAATATCTTGCATAGTATAAAATAACACATAATCCAGTACATTTGCTGATTTGGCTGATGCTTTGATGATGCACTATACAACTGAGCTAAAGATTTGGCAGTTTGGCAGTGCTGGGATTTGAACACATGATCAGTGCATGCTAGTTGAGTGAGTTGTGATGGTTCAGTCATTAAGGCTTTGAGTTGCATATCAGAAGGTTGTGTGTGCAAATCCCAGCACTTCCATGTTCAGGTCCTTAAGCAAGACCCTTAACGTTTACCTCAGCCATATCCTTCACCAACTGTAAGTCAGTTTTTTAAAAAAGCATCAGACAAATCAGCAAATGTACTGGATTATGTGCTATTTTATATTATGTAAGATATTACAGTACCTTACTGTAAATATGTTTTAGTGTTGTTTACTGTAAATTTTACAGTACTTTTGCCAGTACATTACTGTAAAATGTAAAGTTTATTTACAGTGTAGAAATGAGGGAAAGAAAAAAGAAAGCAGGTAAAATAAAGGTCCAAAACAATTGAGAGAGAGAGAGAGAGAGAGAGAGAGAGAGAGAGGAGGTAAGGAAGGAAGACAGTGAAAGTCAGACAGAAAGGCTTGCTTTGTTTTGCATGGATCACTTCCTCACACTGAAAGCTGGACACATTACAGAATGAACAGCTCTGAGGGTGAACTCTGGTCACGTGACTGCAGGCTTCGGAAAAGTTGAACACAAGAAAGTTGTGCTCGACTGCTATTTATGCGCGAGCTTAGTTTTTTTTTGCATTACCTTGCAAAGTGAAAAGGCTGCTCCTTGACGTCCAGTCGATGCCTAAATGTCTGTCTGTCTGTCTGTCTGCTCAGTCTGGGTTTGTTTGCATGAGTGCTGTAAAGTTCCTCGAGCGCTTGGACTCGTGACGCGGCGGTGACACGAGCGCCATCTATCGGCAGCTCAGGAAAACAGCAGCGTTAATAAAGTACTGAGAGAGAAGCTGTCTCAGCCTGAACACGAAGAGCTTACAACCTGGGGTTAAATTAGTACTGGGTAGTTAGGAGTTTCTCTTCAGGAGGCATGGTGGCTTAGTGGTTAGCATGTTGCCTCGCACCTCCAGGGTTGAGGGTTTGAATCCCTCCGCCCTGTGTGCACGGAGTTCGCATGTTCTCCCTGTGCTTCGGGGGTTTCCTCTGGGTAATCCGGTTTCCTCCCCCCTGTCCAAAGACATGCATTGTAGGCTGATTGGCATTTCCAAATTGTCTGTGTGTGATTGTACCCTGTGATGGACTGGCACCCTGTCCAGTGTGTCCCCTGCCTTGTGTCCTGAGTCCCCTGGGATAGGCGCCAGGCTCCCCGCAACCCTGTGTAGGATAAGCGGTACAGAAAATGGATGAATCTTTCTTCCTTTATGGGTGCCAACAATGCAAAACATTTCACTCATCCATCCTGGTCATGGCTGCGGTGAATCTATCCCAGGAACACTGCGGGTAAAGCAGGAACAAACCTGGATACAACACCAGTCCGTCCCTGGGCAGTGTGGAAGCAGTACTGTTATATTTACACGTGTTAGTATACTAATTATTCATCACTGACGTGGATACACCTGTTTCTGCCCAGTGCTCTGGCCACAAATCTGTAATGAGATAGTTTTCATTTGTTTTTTTTTAATATCCAGATGTGTCTGTGATGTTTCAGTGAACTTCAGTCTAACACGTCACGTCTTCTTGCTTATTTAATGCAGTAATGTTTGCAGTTTATAATAATAATTACTGTATTAGCCAAGCTAACATACACTGACATACAAAGCACAAATATTAGTTAGGAGTAGATCTTTCTGTTGTGTATGAGGAATAAAACCTGACAGGGTGTGCTGTACCAGGAAAATAATCAACAACAGAGTGGTGTAATACCATCGTGAAGTTATTCCAGGATTATTTTCCTGTAACAGCAAGCTGTTTCAGTGCAACAGCACTATGGTGTTTTACAAGCAAGGCAAGCGAATGTGAAATGACATTTCTCTAGCAAACGTGTGATTCCGTATCATAATTTTAATATTACGGGGGAAATAAAAACTAACAGACTTCCAACATCAGCATGAAATCATTTCACAATGAAACAGGACAAAAAAAACCCCAACAAAACACAGTTACTGTTTAATTAGACAGTTAGTTGCATTCCAAGTTATAAATATAAACATGAAAGCGTACAGAAAATTAATTTATACACACGTAAAGAAGGATGGTTCAGAATAAAAATAAAGCTGAGCATTAAATCATAATCACATTAAGTACAGTAAGTATGAAGTAACTGCAGTTTTAGTAAAAATTTGATAATAGATGGAATGAAACAGCTTGAGGGCTTGTTCTCTTTCTCTTTATGCCCTATATTAATCCACAGAGCTCCCTGAACGGTCTTCCATTAAGTGCATTTTCTAATGAAACTTCAGGACAAGAGCTCAGAACACTGCGAGCAGAAAATGGGGAGAGCACTGATCTGATCACTATTTGGCAACGGGCAAAGTCACGTGATGTTCTGGCTCATTTTTTGGTGGCAGTGGCCTTGGCACGGTTAAGACGCTCTACCAGCGTGCGGTCTGTGGCGGGAGTACAGCGAGACAAGACAATGCTGATCTCTCCCTCGTTCCTCCTCTCAATAGCCGCATCTGCTGCCCCTTCCAAATCACTGAGAGAAGAAAAGATAAATAAATATATGACTTGATATTTTTTTTTAAAAAATGCGACAAACACTAGGAAAAATCCTTACCCTACTGCCAGGTGGGCTTTGACCTTCTGCTCTGGTGTGACTTTCGACACATATTTCTTGGCCTCGAATTTGTTGTTTCGTTTCACGCACACTTCAACAAAGTGCTGCAGTTGAGAACAGAGTTCAGCGAACATCACGGGACAGTTTTTATACAAGTCACATGATTTACAAAGTCTATGTTTCTCTTTACCATGTAGCCAATGGGTGATTTCTTGCTTCTGGCAAATTTCTCGAGCTCCTCCCAGTCTGCTTTATCAGCCAGTGCTGTCAGCTTCAGCCACCAATACCTGTGAGGAACAAACACTAATGTGTCTTACACATGCGAAACATTCTTGCTCTCTCTCTCAAATACTCTCTCTTTTAAATGTAGAGAGAGTGCAAAGGTGATCATGGTTCATGTGCAAAAAGAAGGTGTAAGGTCACAAAGTTATATAATCTTAGTATTTTCATGACCATTGACACAGACAGCACAACTGTACAAAGGGGTAGTGTTTAAACGAATATAATCAAGGGATGTGGTTAAGTGATATCCAAAAAACAGCTCCTGTAAGTGCAATGCACCTCAGTGAAGATTTATATCAGCTAATTCCTCATATACACCATGCCGCTGCTGATTATTTTCCTTTAACAGCACACCCAAGTTGTTTCATTCGTTACATACCAGTACTTTTACTGACCCAGACGTGGTTAGTGATTTAGTATTGCCCAGTTTGCAGTGGTTCGGTTTGTGCCTGAATCTTTATTCACCACAGACAGACATGTACCTCTTATCAGGCACTCTGAAGTCCTTGTAGAGCTGCTCGGCGTGCTTGTGCAGCCCCAGAGACAGCAGGGTGCTCAGAGTGTCATGCAGAGAGAAACCCAGGAGGCACTCGCCTTTATCCTCCTCTAGCTTCCTCTGGAAACGCAACAGACGCATCTCATCCTCTGTGGCCTAAACAAAAAAGACAGAGACCAAATATACGATCATAAATGTAATATTTCTGTGAGTAAACATGCATAAATCACCTACACAAACTATCCTCGCAGTATATTTTCCGTGCCAGGTGGGGTTCACACATCAGAGACACGGATAAGTTCTTGTACATTTACATTTACTTTCATGGTGTATTGCTCACCTTGGCAGCAAATTCATTCTTGGCCTTGTTGTACTCATCTACTGCACTTTGTAATAAAGACATTTGAGCCTCCAGCCTCTGCCGAACGTGCACACAGACAGTGGATTAGTTCGATCACAATGAACGAAAGTCTCTTATTGAGAATCTCTAGTCTCTTCGGATCCTACCTTTTCTTTGTAACTAGCTTTCACGTAGAAATTTCCCAGTTCCTGGTGATCGTCATCTTGATTAAAGAGATCCTTCAGCGTATCCTGTTCCTGATGCTTACAGAACTGAAACACACAGACAAGGAAGTGAAACGCACAAATCCACGCTGAGTTAAATGCTAACACACAGTGAAGTGGGTATGGTACCTGTCTATAGAGGCTAAGGGCCACAGGCTGGTTCCTAAGAGTCATGAAGAAGTCTCCTCTGTTCATCTCATTCTTCAGGTATGTCACCACTGTATACACTGTGAAGACAAGAGAGAAATCAGGGCTTTAACTAGAATCAATGTTAATTAACGTTATCACTTATGTTACAGCAGCTGTAAACCATCATTCTCTCGGCAGCTTATAACTCTTGAAGCTAATGAGACAAAAAAAAAGCAGCCTATGTTACCAAGAAACCACAAAACACAAAGTCCTCTGTCCTTAGACCTTCCTGTTGCAGAAACACTTAGTTACAGCTTTATCCCTGACACTGGAGACTCCTTCCATAAACGTTAACTAAATGTCTCCTTACAGAAAACTTCACCACATAAATGACTATACAGTTTTCTTTGTTAAACAACAGCACATTTTTTAAGCAATTTATTATTAAACTTCCTTTGTGGCTAATATTTTGCCAGAACATGCATTTCCTAGGTGACCCCAAAATCGATAGTTATTTTTAAAATGTAATAGTGTGTAATAAATGACACATTTATTCAGATTTGTTTTCCCCTATATCAAGCAGGAGTTTTATAAACAGGAAGTTTGTAGACATTTCAGTAACTTTGGGTTGGGTGTGTGGTCAGATCAGTGTATCTGTGTTCAGAACGTTTGTTGTGTTGAATCTATACTGCCAAGTTCCACATTCAATGTGTGTGTGTGTGTGTGTGTACCAAGATCCGTGTCTCCACTCTCAATAGCTTTGCTGAGTGCTAATTGGCTCCTCTTCATCCTCAGAAGCAGAGGAACCTGCTCACCAGAGCGAGGCTCAAACTCCAGCAGCTGAGAAAGAGAGAAGAGAGAAATGAAAAAAAACAAAACAATGAGGACTATAGAATGTGTGTGAATAGAAGTCAAAATTCCAGCACTTTGTGTGTGTGTGTGTGTGTGTGTGTGTGTGTATACCTTTATAGCAAGTTCAGTGCGTCCACACTCGTAGGCTTTATTTGCGATCTCGGAGTAGGAGATTCCAGCAGCATCACCCAGCTTTAAACTGATGGTCCTTGCAATGACCTCATCAGCCTCCTCTTTCTGCTGCACCTACACACACACACACACACACACACACACACACACACACATACAGCAGCTATCAGTCTGTCAGCTGTCTCTATCACTTACACACTCACAGCAGCTAACACTCTCTCTATAACTATTCTAATGATTTGATCCAGTGGTGGGTGGAAACACACTAATCAGCGAGTTACAAGAAATAAAAATCATTTGGGATGATACCAAGGGTGGGCCTTAGCGTGGCTCTGCCTCTACACCGTACCTTGCAGCAGGCCCAGTGTTTGAGCACTCGACTCACACCCTGATACTCAGGAGTTTTCAGATAGCGACAGATCTCGATGGCCAGAGGATACAACTTGCGATATACTAGTCTAAGAAAGAAAGAAAGACAGAAAGAAGGAGAAAGAGAAGGGAGAGAAAAACAGAGTAATTACATTATGAAGAAGGAATAAGGCATAATGAATTTCAATATTCAATATTAAATACCATACTAATGCTTCAGTATTGAACACAAAAGGTGATTTCCTACTTTTTAGTTTTTATAAAACTTTCTTCATCACTTTTTCCTCTCCTCTCTTTCTCCTTTTATGTTTTCTGTTTATTAGCTGAGTAGATCCATATTTTCTAAACCTATCTGCCCATTTATTTTCTCTTTTTGTATTTTAAACTTTTGATCCCAGCGTAACAAAGCTTTAATAATAGCACACTGACGGTAATTAACACACTGACAGGTTTTCTCTCACCGGTCTGTGAGCACTTGAACAGTCATCTGTTTGAACTGAGTGTGTGTGAGAGGGATTCCCACAGTGTAATCTCGCACTGCGTTTAACACTCGCAGGTCTTGACACATGCTGACAAACGGCTCGGGAGGAAAATTACTGAGAAAACATTTTCCGAAGGAGGCCGCCTGTGGACAGAGAGGACAAATATTATATTAAATATATTACGGAACAAAAATGACCAAAGTTTTTGCCTTGAGATACCTCAGTTACCGACCTATGCATATTTAATATGGTACAGATTTACTGCCAAAATTAATAATTCTCTTCACATGCACAGGATTTTAGACATTTGGTCGTTGAGACAGATGACTAAACATCCTCCTTTGGTCAAATGGAACCTGTCCTAACCATACTATACAAATAATATAAAATATGTTCATAAAAATATCGATAATTATCATTCTTAAATTCCGTTATAACCCCAAGTATAACGTGTAGTGGGACTCACCCTCAGGAGTGTTTTCTGCGTCTCTGCCTCATGCTCGTGTCCTGCTGCCTCCACACACTGCCTCACTGCCTCCCCCAACAGAGTCTGCTCCTTAATCTCCCTCAGATACTCATCCGCCTTCTGGCTCTCTTTCTACTCATACACACGTACATATCATACACACACACACACTCTCATATTACATATTACATCTCCATACTGATAAAACAAGATTGTCATTTACTATAGAGAAAAAAATCAGACATCTCTAATAATAAAAACACGATCAATATTCACCAAAATCCCACCTCGTATTCTTTGTGAGCCTCCAGCAGCAGTGCTCCGGGAGCCATGGAGGCGATCTTAAAGATTTCCTCACAGGCAGCTACCAAACAACACAAAATATGTCCATGTGTCATTTTTTTTTACGTCTATAGATGTGTGTTTCAGGAAGTGTGTATGTGTGAGTGTGTGTGAGTGTGTGTGTGTTTCTAACCTGGCACCTCCTGCAACAGTTCATGATTTGTGGCGTTGATAATTCGAACACTGTCCAGCTCTGGGACCAGGACTGAGTCGTCCTCGAGGTGGTATGGGATGGTGTCTTTACACAATCCTACTACAAGCAGGTACCGATCCCACATGATGACCACTGAGGGCTGCTGACTTTTAGGTCTGCGACACCTACAGAGAAAGGAGAGGAAGATGAAAAATGACTTGCTCCACAGTAAAACATAGTGTATTAGATGTGGCGGCCTGGGAAAACCCTTCACACGGTGCATTTTAAAATCTGGTTAAAGTAAAAAGATAGAATTTAAAGATTTCGCTCAAACTGTGGCGCAGGTGAATGGTGGATATTTTGACAGTTTTCAATCTGATTAGAAACTGAATTTATTAGACCTATGCCTGCTTTATGATGCACTGTAGCTATCCAACTTGATCAAATTGTGAAAATCACACTTAGCTAGCAAGGTTTTAGACATCTTTAGACAAACTGACTGAGGTTATATAGACAGAAAATCCTAATTTTATTTGTCCAAAACCCAATTTCTCATCATTTTTAGTTGTTTGCCAAAATTTAGCCAGTGACATCTGAAGGGTTTTCCCAAACCCCCACACATATTTACATATACAGGCTATATGGGAAGCCAACACATTTTGTAAAATCAAACAAATTTTTCTTTTCTTTTTTTTTTTTTTGCACCTACCATGCCATTTGTCTGGGTGGATTTCTGACTTTGGTCTCTACTTCACTCAGTTTCTCCTACACACATAAAATGTTAAGTGAATTTTCTGACAAAAGACAAAACAACGGCTGAACTGTGTGCCATGACACAAACTTGAAGTGATATCAGTGACTGGTCTCTTAGCGGTGTGAATGTGAGGTAAGAGGCAAGAATGTAGTAAGTACACAGGCTTCTTTCAGTTTTAACAGTGATCCAGGTCAAGACCAGACTCTTTCGACTTGAATATAGAGAGAGACTTAAACCCAAAACAGATCGCCAAGCTGTTGTGTTGAAATTACTGTAAAAAAAAAAAAAAAAAAAAAACCTGACAAAATGGTCTCCAGAGTATCACAACAGAATAATCGCGAGTTTGAATCCGGACAATGCCACAACTATCCGAGACCAGTCAGTCACAGTGACATTAGCCAATCGTGGGCATCTGGGAGTTCATGTATGCGGAAGAGGGCGGATAGCACTTTTCTCTGAGTGTGTTAAAAAGCAAATTTGACAAAAATTTGACAAAATCTCTCTGGTTCAAATACAGTTTTCCCAACTAGGTGATTGTTGGGACTTCCTGTAATACAACCACCATTTTGAACATTAAGTGTAAGCTGTCTGCTATATTCATTACATACCCTCAGGTTGCTGGTGCCCATCCACACATGGCCCGAGTCAGTAAACAGCGCCAGATACTTATAGCTGAATGACACACACATGTGTATTATACTGGTGGCCTGAGGAGAGAGGCCTGGAGGGCTCTGAAACACACACACACACACAAGGAAAAGATCTGTGATTACAATGTTCATTCAAGGTGCCGGTTTATTTATTTACTATAAACTGATATATGAATGTGTGTGTGTGTGCGTGTGTGTGTGTGTAGCAGCTCATCACCACTGCAGTGCAGGTGCCATAGTCCAGAATAAAAAGATCAGCACCGTTTGCAACCAGCACTTTACTCTGTCTGTCCTGGGTAAGCACTGCCCAGCAAGATGGCGCCCCCTGGAGACCTGGAGTATAACGATAAACAATGATTCAACGACAAAAATACGGACAGATACTGAAGAAAAAAAGATACAAACAGATAATGAAGAAAAAAAAAGGTATGGACAGAATAACAGGGTGCTCACCTGGTACCTCAGGTAGCCTCCTCAGCTTTAGATCATCAATGTTTGTTGCCAGAGTAAACCGGGATGCTCCTGTTACTATGGCAACTCCAGTTCCATATGGCGAATGGAAGACCTTGGCCTCCACAACCTGACTCTGTCCCACCTCCTAGTTCCAGAAAGAATCGTGATGCGAGTGACGTCTTAGTTAAAGCTTGGACCTGATCTATTTACACTTTTTAATTTCTCCTTAACTTAAAAATAACCCACTGAACACACTGACTGACGCTCAGCAAATGGACTAATAAGTGTGAAATCATCCTGAGACAAAGCATAAGGATGTGTTGTGTATGTGTGCCAGATCTGCTCACGTTGCCCATGCTGAAGTGTCTCTTGAAACTGCCAAAGAGGTCGTAGACGAGAACAGTGCCATCTTCCTGAATGCACAGGAGATCATCACACACCGTCCAGCCCAGCTGTTTCACCACACCACTCTTCCACTGCACAGACACAAACACGTTAATCACGCCTGTTCCTGGAAAAAGAGGAAGACACTCTCACGTCACACTAGTCCATTTGTCACATGGGGTGTTTACCGGAAAGCTGGCGAGAGTCCCTCCAGAAGCAGAATAGATCTCCAGCTGGGGTCGGGCGCTGGGAGAGCGGCGCTGAGGCTCCCTCAGCAGAGCTGCGACAGAACCACGGGTGTAAGAGTTACCATAAAAGTAGATAATCACCCTGGGAATTAATGTTGCTTTGGAAATGAATTTAGGAATTTAAAAAATAATCATGAGTTTCTCTTGAATGATTCTGCACTGATGCCCAAACCTCATAATCTAATCATAATCTTTTACAGAGACTTATGCATAAATGATTATTTAATTATTTAAAATGTCAAACTATTTCTTAGTTAAAAAATAAACACTGTAGGCTAGGGTTATCCTTCAAAAGTATAATTACTTAAAATTTAAGTATACAATATGTATTTGAACAATAATGAGCTCATAATACTGTGTTCATATCACATAAAAAGTGAAGAATATCACAAGAATTGTCCATTGAACAATGTCACTTGAATTGACTGGGTTTAATCCAAACTTTAAAAATAAGTCAGCCTATAAATAATGTTAACTTGAACTTAATGTTTCAGGAATAAAAAACTCTATGGCTATAATAAATACACAAAATTTTTTGCACACAGTTAAACAATGAGCCTAATATTTGAATAGTGGGACGATATCCATAATCAAAGGTCCATGTTACAGATAAAGGGTTCTCTGGCTGCTATGTGTAGTACATTGTATCCTCTCTACAACACTCTATAATTCTGCATTATTCATATACATTATGCACATACATAGGACAATAAAGCTGACGCGACTTGACTAAGGGTTTGAAAACTCATGGTGTAGGCTAAAGAAATTTTTAAAAATCAGGGTGCATCAAGAGTCATGAAGAATCGATCAGTAATCTCGTTGCGATTCCCAGACAGTCCCAAAGGCATATTAGACTTTAATAAAACTTTAATAAAAAAAAAAAAGTAAATAAAATAAAAATAAAAATAAATAAAGCAGCTCCTGTGTCCATGACTTACCGATTGGCCCACCGTACGGAGCTGCAGCTATTAAACAATCTCTGAGACCATCCTTCAGATTCCAGCCCATCTCATACAGCTCAATCTTCCTGTTTATTGCAAGAAACATTAAACATTGATGCATTTCTGCATTTAAGAAGAAGAATTCAAATAGTTACAACGATAAATAATACAGAGAACTTTTAAAAAATTTTGTTGATCTTGGCATCATTAAAAAAAGTTCTCTGTATTATTTATCATTGTAACTATATGAACTACATATATATAGATAGATAGATAGATAGATAGAGACAACAATATAAACAAATCAACACAAATACAGACAAATGTACCAACATAAAGAAAGAATTTATTAATATATTAAAACAGAAATAAAACATGAAACACTTAATATAACAAAAATGCAAAAGTTCACACAAAAAAGTCGAATTTCGGAGCGCAGCTTCCATGCTTTCTTGTTGCTTGAGGCAATTAAAGTTTGCATATAAAAATTATTTAGTATTTTGTTATGGAAGTGCATTGCTGCCATGCAAGAAAAAAAAAATCATCATCTCGTTATTACAAGAAAACGTCTCGTTATTACGAGAAAACATGATTATTATGAGAAACTGGTAACCATAGGCTTTATTATAAAAAAGGAGATCATTTATGTTGTATTTATAACATATTTATCTCATAATAATGATTTTTTAAATTTATTTTCTCTCATTTTATTAATTATTTTCTCTTTTGAAAGAGATACAATATTTTCTTGTAATTCTTTTCTGGTAATCACGAGATGTTTAATGAAAAGCTGCTGGGGATTTCTGTTCTCTTTCATTTACCACTTCACATCTCTGTACATAATAATTTCCCAGTGAAATAAATAACAGATAAAATCCATCCATTCATCCCCTGTGGGTCATGACGTCACCTGTCACACCTGTCACATGACCTCCCAGCCTTCCATGACTTGCCAAATGATCTGCAGATATTCAGCAGTGAATTTCCAGATCATTGGCTTTTCTAACACACCCTACCAAGCTTAAACGCTTTTATATTTCATGACTTTTACTTGGTCGCTGTTTAACCAGGTGCTAATCTACTTTAACTAGCGGTGGAGGTTTCAGCCTCTGTGCTGTTACCTGTAAAAATTCTCTCCAAGAGGATTCCAGTTAGCAGTGACAAAAGCCATGTTTTTCCTTCTATTCCGGAGTAAATCTGGATGATTTCCTTGTCAGTTCATGTGTTTATTAGGCTTGTTTTTCGGATTTGTTGTTGAGTTCCTCCTCCATTATGGGTTTCCCGCTTCTTCTTCGCTTGTTATTCGGGACTGATAGCATGCAGTAACACTGCGCATGTGTGCGCCCTCTGCTGGACAGAGCAGTGAATCACAATATTATTTATTTATTAATTAATTTATTGATTAATTTATTGGGGGGCATGGTGACTTAGTGGTTAGGATGTTTGCCTCACATCTCTGCCCTGTGTGTGCGGAGTTTGCATATTCTCCCGTTGCTTCAGGAGTTTCCTCCGGGTACTCCGGTTTCGTCCCCCCAGTCCAAAGACATGCGGTGTAGGCTGACAAGCATTTCTAAATTGTCCATAGTGTGTGAATGGGTGCGTTAGTGTGTGTGTGATTGTGCCCTGCCCAGGGTGTCCCCCGCCCTGTGCCCCGAGTCCCCTGGGATAGGCTCCAGGCTCTTTATTTATTTGTTTGTTTGTTTGTTTGTTTGTTTATCTTGCCATTTATTTATTTATTTATTTTATAAATAAAATCGTAAACATTACACATTGTCATAAAGCAGGTTTAACAGAAATCCGGATGTAGATTTACATCCCTAATGAGCAAACCAGAGGCCACAGTGGCAAGGGAAAACTCCCTGAGACATCATGAGGAAGAAAGCATTTATGAGAGGTCTATTATTCAAACATGAATTAAATTTTAATTAATCATATTTAGCATGACCTCATAGCACCTTGAAGCACACTTAAGCAGACAGCAAATATGTCTGTTCTGACTGACTACATTCTGAAGTACTGAGTACATTTAATTTCCTTTTATTAGTCAAAATTACCCTTACAGCCATACCCCTCTGAAAATGATCTCAGAAGCTAAGCAGGATTGGGTCTGGTTAGTACTGGGGCAGTATGGTGGTGCAGCAGGAAGCATTAACGCCTCACAGCTTCAGGGTCCCAGTTTCTGTGCATGATCTCTCTGTGGGTTTCCTCGAGGTTCTTTGGTTTTCTCCCACCTCCCAGCAGTAGGGGGATTGGTATTGCTGCTAGGTGAGAATGAGTGTGTGCATGGTGCATTGCCATGGACTGGCATCCCATCCAGGGTCCACTGCAGGATAAAGCAGTGACTACCAGTCAAGAGTAGTCATGATTGGTACTATAACGGTTAAGTAGATGATGTACAACAAAATGGGAATGATTTTTTTTTTTTTTTTACTCTGTGAACTCACCCCCGTATATAAACCAGAGTTCAGTTAGATGGGTGATGGTGTTGGAGTTTTACCCTGACCTTGTGTTTTTGCCCACTCAGCCTTTCATCTGCTTGATATCCAAGTCATAAGACTATAAAAACAGTGAAACACTTGAAACACCAATTTGCTGCTCCGAGAATGGTCAAGAATGTCTTTGACGTCCTGTTTTTCTTCGTAATGAGCTCCAACACGTTTTTCAGCTGACGTCACAACCTTAGATAGTTATCATCATTAGCTGCATGGTACATAGCTAGCATTACTTACATTTTTATGAAATTGGTTCATCAAAGCCATTGCATTACTTGGCTCTATAAGTGATTAAAGTATATCTACTTGATTTGTAATAGAAAGCTGGTGATTCAAAAAGATTCAGTGCTTTAGAATGTGTTTACATACTAAATCCACGTCCAACATTATCCCCTTCATCCTCTCGTCTTGGAAATGCACCAGTGTTTCTATTCATTTTACTACGTTTCTTGTTATTATGTTTTTTTGAAAGCACATTGTGGTTTTGGGTCACAGTAAAAGTATTCAGCTGGATTCCAGATTCCACCATGTTTACTTTTCTCAACTCACTGAGTGTGTCTATAAAATGACTGACAGGAAGCCTACGTAAACACACACAAGGAGCCCGGCCCAGTCCGCAGGTTTCCGAACGTGTTTTCTCAGCAAAATAATACACGTAAGCTTATTCCATTGCTTAAGAAATTACTTTTTATTATGTTCTACATATTTCCCAAGTTATTTGTGTGAATAGGGAATAAAAAAAATTCACTATTGCTCCTTTAAAATCATGTGTAGCAACAGACTAGTCTCAGAATGTCAGGATAACAGTCTAAACATAAATATCTCTAAAAACCAGTGTCATGTAGGACAACTAAAGAAATGTATTATACAAACATGCATATTATAATTAACATTATAATATTATAATAACAGAACACCTCTGGGACATTATGTTTCGGTCCACCCGATGCCGCCAGTTTGCACCTCAGACTGTCCAGGAGCTCAGTGATGCCTTGGTCCAGATCTGGGAGGAAATACCCCAGGACACCATCCGTGGGGGCCATACAAACTACTGAGTACCATTTTGAGTATTGGTTGTGGGCCTTATCTGGTTGAATTTAGGCCCGCATACCACCATGGCCCATTCCCCTTGATTGGCCCTTAAGCTGCAAACTCATGCCAGAGCTCAGCCTAATGCTGTTTCACACAAGACTGTGAAAAAAACCTGTGCCAGAATTAAACCAGAAGGGCCTACAGTAAGCCAGATCTCGCCCAGATTTTGTTGCTATCTGGGTTGCTGCAATGAAATTTCAGCAAAATGGACTAGCCTTCTGCATCATTTTTTCACTTTGATTTTTGGGGTGTCTTTGAATTCAGCCCTCTGTAGGTTGATAATTTTCATTTCCATCAAATGATGTGGCATCTTTTCATTCCTAACACATTACCCAGTCCATATCAGTATAGATATCCAGCATGATATTTTTCCCCATTGAGATCTGATGTGTTTTCAAAGTGTTCCTTTAATTTTTTTGAGCAGTGTATTAAGGAGAGAGAGAGAGCATATATGTATATATATAAAATCTGTATATAAATATATAATTAAACTAATTTTTAGCAACTCTGGAAGAAAATCCTGTCAATCACCGATCAAAGAGATTTCATGGCAATATACTGCAGGCCACTGAAAAAGTATAAAACAAACAAAAATAAAGAAATAAAGTTGTTTTTCTGCACTGAGACATAACATTCACTTTCCCGCGTTGGGAAAAGATGGAAGAGTCCATTCTCGCGTCCAAATGGGGGAATCAATGTACGCATAAACACCACAATTATTTCATTATCTTCTCATCTTAATCTTTTTCTGCTATAAATTGTACTGTGTTTGACTCATTTTCATTGATTAATTTGTTTTTGAAACCGACTTGTCTGCTTCTTGCATATTTTACTATATTACTTCGACCCCTTTTCTTGTTACATGAAAAGACCTGAGCGGCGTTTTATTTTTTTTTTTTTTCCTCCTCGTCTCTTAAGTTTTTTTCGGGTTTTTATACAGGAATTTCCACAGTGGAAAGAGCATTTTTTTTCTTCCTCAAACCGAGTGTCTTATGTTAGATATTCGTATTTCATATATTACGGGTTTTATTTTATGTTGTATTTTGCTTCCAAACGTCGACCCACGTCAAGCCTGAGAGAGATGGAGAGCGAGACAGGCGTAAGTCCCAGAGCTATGCTAACTATCCCGCAGATAACTAACGTTTATTTCGCTCTCTGCCTAATTAACCGTTAGATTTAAACATTTGAATGTAAGTATTGCGTGCGCGTGCGCGACCGTTACTTTGTAATCAGTCGGCGATATTGTTGCACAGCGCGTTAAAGTCCAGCATGCTAGCTAACGCGCTTCAAACCCCTAGCTAGGGAGGGAAGCGCGGCTGTTTTTGTAACGACTGCTCAGAAAAAGTGGTCGTTTTGCTCGTTTTTGATGAGCACTTTGTTGTATAAGTGTGTGCAATTACGTGTCTATCTTCTTCTTTTTTTTTTTTTTTTTTTAAATATATTATTAGAAATGGTTTTACAGTCGAGTGCAGTATCGTATATAGACTTTGGAAGAGGCTGCAAATAGGAATTCATTATTTTTCCAGTATAAAGAAAAACCTCTATAATTGTTCCAGTGTTATGGTATTTAAAAATCACATTTATTTTCAACTTTTTTTGTGTTCAAGTATCAATATCAGAGTCAATCTTAATATATATATATATATATATATATATATATATATATATATATATATATATATATATATATATCTTTACTCGTGATGTGTCGCTCACGAATGAGTCGGCTCTTTGAATCGGATCTTTTTAGGTGAACGTTGAGAGTCGACTCACTCACAGGTGAGCCATAATGAAGCAATGCATTAAGGGATGGCGTCTCTTCTCAGCACCTTTACTGATCCATCCCGTTATCTGTGCTTTCTCTCTCATCTCTCTGTCATCTTCTTAATCTTTTGTATCTTGTTTTATTCTCTCATCACTCTCTGACACTTTTTGTGTACTAAATCTCATACTGAACCTCCAACCTCAATCCGGATAGCAGAATCTGTCACTACCTTTAAAATAACCAATAAAGACCCACCTCTTACGTGAACCTAACTAAACCTAACTAACCCCTAACTTATCCCCCCAAAAAAAAAAAAAAGAAATCTGCACTTACACTTGCTCTTACACCTCTACTCGGTGCACTTTGCTCCTCTAGCACTCAGTGAAAAATCTTGAATGGATTCATGGGGTGGAGCGTAAGCAGTAGCTGCTTTGCGGCATTTAGGGTCATAAATTTCCATTTTAGCCAAACAGGATTATTTAAGAAGATAGAGATAGAGTTCCTATTTGTAACCAAATGTAGATTAGGGGAGATCAGTGATTGTGTGTTTCTCCTCCCCGTGTAATCAGACCCAGACCAGCTCTCCTTCAGTCAGTCCGACACCTCCAGAACTGACCAGCGCGTTCGACCACGCTTCCCGCTTTGGCACGGTCATCCCAAACCGCATCTTTGTAGGAGGGATTGATGTCAAAGTAAGTGTGTGTACCGTGATCTCTAAATCACTGTACACCAATACAGAGATGTGTCTTTGATAAAGTTAATGAATCTCTGACCTGTGTGTGTGTGTGTATGTATGTGTGTGTGTGTTGTAGACTAACGAGAATGATCTCAGGCGGTTTTTCTCTCAGTATGGAACAATTAAGGAAGTGAAGATTGTTATTGATCGTGCTGGAGTGTCAAAGGGGTAAGTGCATTCTCATTGTTTCAGTATGTGAGATTTAACCGAATTAAACTGTAGAAGCTCATTTCCTCTTTTCTGACTCCCTCTCTTGCTCTATTTCTTTTTGTTTTTGTTTTTTTTTTCCTCTAGGTATGGCTTTGTCACCTTTGAGACTCCAGAGGATGCACAGAAAATTCTGCATGATGCAAGTGTATGTTTTGTGAGAATAGCTCTGATATTATCCAGTTTAAGTTTCTTCTTCTTTTTTTTTTTTTTTCTTTCAAGCTATTTAATGGATTTAACAGGAAATATAAATGGGAAGCAACTGACATACAGTGTACCAACAGTATTTGAGAAAACATAAATGGTAAAATTATACAAAAAGAGGGATAGGGATATGGTCCTGATATTTCACGTTGTTTATTTAGGATATATTAGGTATATATTATATAAGTATTCCATAATCCTAAATATTCCATAATTTTTTGAAATGGAAATTGATTTAACTGGGATTGTATGACATGAATCTACTCGAGAACACCATCCTTACAGTGAAGCACGGTGGTGATAGCATCATGTTGAGGATTACCTTTGGCCTCTTGGATGCATTTCTGACTAAAACCCTTCTTATCTCATTGATCTAAGCAGAATCACTGGTGTGCCGCATTCTTTCCATTTTTAATAATGGATTTAGTGGATTTATTCCACAGAATGTTCGAAGCAGGATTTATTTTTTATAACCAAACCCTGGTACTTTCCACAACTTTGTTCCAGACTTGTTGAGGTTAGGTCTGACCTGTTGAGCCCTGAGGCTGTATGGCTCCAACACTACCTGTTACACCAACACGCTACCTGCAATGATGACTTGTCTTGCAAAAAATTAGCATGGTCTCAAGTATGTACATTTGTAAAAATTCACGTAATTTTGGAAGGTTGGGATTAAAGGTGGAGAATAGCATTTTATTACAACAACCACATTACCACTGTATGAACATGCATACATTTTTCATGAGACCACGTCCTACGTTTGTTGTCATTTATGTTTTTCGGGGTAACGTATATGACATTAATTAAAAAAAAATGTGCAAATGTCGGTCAGTTAAGGCCACAGGTTCACAATGTTCTGTTGTCTGTTACAAGCATGGATGTGGGTTGTATCACTAAGCAATAAGACTTCTAATGTGAGTCCTGTGGGTCAGATGATACTGTGGGCACTGTGATGCATGTATAGATATACACAGGTAGTGTATATCTCATTTATGTTAAATATGAGCCTCTCTCTCTCTCTCTCTCTCTTTGTCTATCTCAGGCTGATAGGTTGTGTTTTCGAGATAAGAGGCTCAACATCGGACAAGCCATTCGGAAGCAGCAAGTGGCCGTGCACTGTACGAATCATGACATCACATGCGTGTTTGTTTGACAGTATGATAGCCGTATCAGTCTGGCGTATGATGCTGTGTGTTTTTTTAAAGCAGGCGGTTACACCGTGGCAAGTCCCAGCCCTCCTCTGGCTCTCCCAGCGCCGTTTGGCACCATGTACCTGACCACGCCCACTGGATATCCCTACACCTACCACAACGGAGTGGCCTACTTCCACAACCCAGAGCCGAATACACACCCATCACACTGGCCTTCTGTCAGTTCAACACACACACACACACACACAGGGTCAAACAGACACACACTCATTATACATGTAGATTTACTTACATATGTATATTTATTGATCCACAGTCATGTCTTTTATGAACTGTGAATTTAGAAATATGTAAATAAAATAAAATGACAGGCATTTATCCAGTTTCCTGCATCAAGCGACAAGAGTCATTTACCCAAAAATGTGTTTTCTAATGTGTCCTACCTTAAGCACTCAAAATCATGGGACCTTAAACATCTGAATGTGTATTTTTTTTCCCCTTTAAATATGTATATATTATGAAAAGTTGAATAATATTTGCACAGTGAGGTTTATTCTAACAGCTCTAACAGGTTTATTCTGCTCAGATTTTTCTATTTGTGTAAGTATAATTCTATAATGCTGTATTTTGTTTATTAGTCACACACAGTACCCGGATCTCCGGTCATGGTGGCTCACTCTGCTCCTCCGTTTTACACTCCACAAGCCTGCCACCAGCACCAGGTCAGCGTGAACAGATACATAAATATATACATAAATTATAATGGCACGGTCAATATTTAACTACACTGTATAAAGGAGAGAAAACTTTAAATCTTATAAATACTTGATTTCTAAAGTTTTGATTTCAAGGCTGACAAGTTTATTTTTTAATAAAATCAATAGCATGCTTGATTTTGCTTTTGAATCTGTAGTAGCAGTTCTGAGCCTCTATAATAATAATAATAATAATAAAAAATAGAAAACCCTGACAGCTTGTGTAACCTTTTAATAACATTCAGGACCTAAAATTATTCAAATCCTTCCAGTTAGAAATGTAGCTAC
This sequence comes from Pangasius sanitwongsei, assembly GCA_037576675.1. Lineage (NCBI taxonomy): Eukaryota > Metazoa > Chordata > Actinopteri > Siluriformes > Pangasiidae > Pangasius > Pangasius sanitwongsei. The sequence continues at coordinate 30,573,547 of CM075004.1, read as the reverse complement.
TGTGTTTTCTTTTAACGTTTTTTTTTATAATTATAAAAAGAGGAGGATGTTGGTTTAATAATGAGAGAAGAAATGCAATAACCTCAGACTTGGTCCCTTTTAATTGCCATCTCTCTCTCTCTCTCTTTCTCTCTCTCTCTCAGGGTCCTTCTCAGTGTGTGAATGGACATGTGCCATGGGCTTTTCCTCAGGTAGAGGTCTGTGCTGTTGCAGATACGCTGCAGTCAGTTGGTGTATCACTGATCAGTCATTTCAGTGTGTGTGTGTGTGTGTGTGTGTGTGTGTTTTAGTCCTCTGTCCCTTCAAACCCGAGTCCTTTGCTATATGTTCAGCCTGCTGAGTTGATGTATCACCCACTGGAGCCGATTGAAAACGGGTGTGTTCAGTCCACCGTGCCTCTGATGGAAGCTGGTGTTCCTGAGGTGACAATACACACTTTTCAGGATCTTTACCGCTCTTGTAGCTTCTAATTGTAGTGTGTGTGTGTGTAAAGTATTAGAGCACATATTATGTGTATGGTGTCTGTATATTGATGCCTCATGCATTATATTTTATTGTATTGTATTTCAGTGAGAGAGAATATAAAATACATTGTGTGCAAAAGTTTGCACTCCCACAGAACCAAATAACATTGTGATAGGTTTCACAGATGTTCCTAAAATAGTGTACATAAAAATATTAATAATTAAAAAAATATTTTTGTTTGTCTTTTTCCAGGATACATGCAGATTTTTTAAATTATTGGAATTCTGTTTTTGTATAGACACAGAAATCAAGGGGTAAAACTTGCACTGTACGTTGTGAACTCCTGTATGTATAGTGTGTATAATTTGTGTGTGTGTGTGTGTGTTTGTGAACAGGCATATATGGATCACATGATGCAGCCACCATATCAGATTTGTTTGCAGAGTCCACTGATTCTGCCTCAGGGTGATGGAGTGAAGGTGAGCCTGCACTTTACTATAAAGCACTTTCACACTAGGCAGGTTTCCATCAGAGGGATCAAAGCTTTAGCATATTGAAATGTTTCTGTGTGTAGGCATTAAAAAAAAAATTATTGGTGATATTTTGCAAATATTGACATTCTTTTACTTGTGAAGTGTAAATTTTGGCTACATTCACTATAAGTAAGGTCTAATAAGCACATGATGTCGCTCTTTGTTCCTGTCAGGAGCAAAAGTTCCAGCCAGTGAGACGAGGTTTCTCTCACTCTGCTGTCCACCTGAGACCCAGGTACAGCCGCAGCCCCCATTACACACACCTGCGTAAAGACTACCGGCCCGATCTTCACACCTCGCCTCCTCCTGCATCCTCACCTGCACAGGATGCTCTGAAATAGAAGGGTTTGGTCTGCTTCCTCACCTCACAGCTCAACACACACCTGTCACGCCAGCTAACTGTAACACAAACACACTCGACCAGACGTAAATGCCAACCATCGTCAGAACTAAACCTAACCTAGCTGCCTAAAAAAATAGAGCCTACGCGTAATCAGCTTCTAATAAATCTCAAGATGTCTCTGCTGAAACAGAATACATATACTTATAATAAGCTTTAAACTAAACCTAAATACTGAAAAGCCTAAAAACAGAAGAAAATCGACCAAGCCAACAAACACACTGTCTTATCTCTACAAAGCAAGCATACATAAAATCTACTCCTACGTCTGAAGACAGATATTGTAATAATACAAAACATGCAATTTTGTGCATTGTAAAGAACACAAACTAGCACTTCGAAACAAGCTTTATTTTGAAAATGCAATTAAACTTGATTATACCAACCTATTACCAGATCTAAACCTAAACTTCATGTTTATAGTCTAAACAAATATAAATGTGTGTAAATCAGGTTTACGGACCATTTACATCTACCAAGACTACACACGATGTTTACACAAACTAAAACAAGCTTCAACCTGAAACTACTTCCACAAAGCCAAAACACTTATTTATGTCTAGACAAACACAAACCTCTCTCTCTCTCTCTCTTTCTGCCAGTGATCTCAGCTCTCATTAGGACATAACTGCAGTGAACTAAACTAACTAAACAGAACAAAGTGAAAAAGAGCCATTAACATGACGACTTCGATCAGTGAGCATCCGATTATTGCTCCAATGTCTTTTTGTTCCCCACTTTGATCTCGAATGAAAATGAAAAGGAAAAGTTCATCATTTTAAAGGAGGCTTTTTTGGAAGTCTGTTGATTCATAAAAAGATATTTGCTTACAAATCCAGACAACACATTCACTCTTTTTGTATCCAAGATTTATAATTGTAGTGTACACTCTGCTTATCATGGCAATGATGACTCTTCACTCTGGAGTTACAGTCAAGAATTTAGAAAATGCCCAGAAAACACACATAAAAAAAAAAAAGGTTTCGATATGCCGCACTATGCATTCAAGATTTAGTTAGCATGGATACAATCATATCGTCATAAGTCAGTTGTAAGTTCTCAAGGATCATTTTAATGCCTTAAAACAACAAACATGAAGCCAAATGCAAATCATCTGGATGACACGGTATCGCTACGTGCCTCACGTTAAATCCCTTGGACCTTTAATACCTGCCTTTATACTTTTATAACCAAAAGAATGATGTCCATATGCTCACTATGTACTACAGTTTTTATCAACTCTCTCCACATGAAGACACAGAGCTCTCACTCACGTACAGTATAACACTGTCATAGTGCTCCTGCGATCAGCTTACTCACCCAGCCACAATTATTTATTTATTTAAACATATCTGTATCAGTATATCCGTAGTATGTCTGTGTTCACTCATAGTTGTATGAGAAGCTCACTCATTTTCCCACAAACTGATTTTCTCCATGCACATGTTTCTTTGGCTTGAAGTTGTGTTTCTGTATATAGTTAAAAAGGTCTTTCTTCCTCTTATTGTTCCTTTACTACCACTTTAACATATTTAGCCTAATGAGTGTGTACATGTCACTCCAAGAGCATTTTATGATACCCATGCTTTTATTTTTTTTTGTTGTCTGTACAATTTGTGCACCTGGGAAAGTGTCATATGTATCCAAGTTCTTTTTTTTTTTATTGTCGTTTTGTACACACACAGTGATGGAGGTGGCTGTTTTCGAACCCAGAAAATAATACAGAAAAACAAAACGATCTTCTAGTAAAAATGGGGATTTATGCTCGTCATGTACACTATGTTTCTGTTGTTAGCAGATGTTATTACGTTTAGTTAATTTTCAGAGTTGAACAGTGTTTAATGTGTGGTTTAATGTCTTTAAAACGAGACATATATGTTTTTTTTTGCAAATATATATGCCGTTAAACTGTTTTTGAAAACTGCATTGTTGAAGTCAATAAATGGAACAGAGTGATTAATAAGAGTGAGAAACTGTCTCACAAATATCTTAAACACACAAACAGTAGCTCTGTACACTTGTTTATTAGTTATTTATTCACATACTAAGGTAAATGATACAGATTTATAGAAACCCAAGTGTAACAAAAAAAAAAAGGCTGGATGGTCTTAGCTGTCAATGTTTTAAACTTCAGTTCAGTACATTAGCAATAATTTAGGCAAGAGTAAAGAAAACACAAGCAAAGAAAAGCAAGCAGTCGGTTAAAAAGTTTGACGCATGATTATTTAGATCATGTGGTAATCATGGTTACCCTGTGATTTTTTATTTATTTATTTTTTTTAAACCTACACTAAAACTGCCTGGTAGTGTTGCTGTAGGTGTGCGTGTGTGTATCAGCCAGCTGATTTCTGTGGAGCTCCTGTAAGAAGAAACGTCTTAAGGAGCAAGTGAAAAAGTTTGGCCTTTATAAGGTCTCATGGAGTTTCTTGTTTGAGATGAACACAATGATGCAAAACAATGTGTTATATATGAGGCTGTGCATTTATATAGGTGAGGTACTTTATGTTAGCAATATGACGTGTTAACGGAAGACCTCATCAAAGAATCCTAACACTGCCGATGATAAATGAAGGTGGCTAGTGGGGTTATGCAAAAATGAGATCCTGTGAAAGGGCAACCACTAGCGTTGATTCACAAATGTTAGCATTTTTTGCATGAACTTGTACTGTGCGTGTGTGTGCGTGCGTGTCCTCAGGCATCACTCTCAGCAGAGCCAGCGTTCTGCACTTCCTCCTCCAGAATGGGCACGATCAGATTGTCCTTCGACATCAGGTTATATTTCATTACAAATCGAGTAAACCGGTGACACAGGAAGGTCTCATCCTGGACGGGCAGACAGAAAAAGGGAGAAAAAAAATTGAGATTTTTGTAATCTAGACCCAGGGGTCTCGAATCTAATTCACAAAGGGCCACCACTGCAGGACTCCGTCAAGCAGAACCCACAACCGATTACACTCAGTTTCTTCAACACAACTAGGTCTCCTATTTGACTGAGACACCAGCCCTTTGCCGATACCGATGTAGAATTTTGTAGAAAACAGTAGTGCCTGTGCACCTCTTACACACATTTTTACACACCGCCTAAACCAAACCGTTAGGAAATTTAATTCCACTGTCCATGCGGAAAATATGCATTGTCTAGGACTAGGTCACTCGCACACCAATTAGTCCAATAGCCTAATCCAAATGGGAATGAAAATTCTTTAGTTATATACACACACACACACACACAGTTAGGTCCGGAAGTATTTGGACAATGACAGAGTTGTGATTTTGCCTTTATACTCTACCACAATAGATTTGAAATAAAACAATCAAGATGTGATCGAAGGAATTACAACCATTTTAAGCAAAGTACTTTTTTCAGGTACCATTTTCTTCTAAAGTACCATTTTCAGGGGCTGACAAGAAGTTAATTGACCAGGTGCGGTCCATTCCCTCATTACTTCAAGACAAATAAAGCAGATAAAAGGTCTGGAGTTGATATCAGGTGTTGAGTTGGCATTTGGCAGCTGTTCGACTGGAGCTACCAATATGAAGTCCAAGGAGATCTCAATGCAAGTGAAGGAG
>CM075004.1:30543466-30553643 GCA_037576675.1 Pangasius sanitwongsei | reverse complement strand
CACACACACACACACACTCTCTCTCTCTCTCTCTCACACACACACACACACTCTCTCTCTCTCTCTCTCTCTCACACACACACACTCACTCTCACACACACGCACATGCTCTCTCTCTCTCTCTCTCACACACACACACACTCTCTCTCTCTCACACACACACACTCTCTCTCTCTCTCACACACACACACACACTCTCTCCCTCTCTCTCAAACACACACACAGTTATGTCTGAAATAAATAAGGCAGATTTCTAAATTTACTTTACATATCCAGTTCTGAAACAGGACAAACTGTACACAGTGTTATTTCTGATAACAACACCAGATTTTGTACCGTAACCTTCAGCAGCACACACACAAACCCGGGCAAAGAGCAAGAGACAATTTTGAGCCAACCTAAAGAAATACTCCCAGAGTTTTTTTTCATCCTGATTTCTATCTATTACATCTGTAGTGTGCGTGCGATTACTACACTCAATCATTCTAAAATGTTTTCCTGAACTGAGAAAAAAATGAAACGAAACAGAAAACGTCACAAAATTTACCGCCATTCAAAGTCTAGGGACAGATGTTGAATTCTGTCAATGAATGTTTAAAATACACAACAACGCAACCCCAGTTTTAAATTTTGAACTCTGTCTTTCAGACAGAAATGGAGGAAAGTCTTTCCCAGGCTGCTCTTAGGAACTTTATCTAACTTTCCAAAAATTGAAAGCAATACAGTGAAATATAGTTATAATTCTGCTTATGTTTTCCTAACGGTATTCTAATATCCAATATGATGATATAATAAGATCAATATAGTGATTAATTATGTCACAATACACTTTTCTATAAAAATCATTGGTATTTATAGCTTTCTAACTTTTTTTTTCACATAAATGTTATAAAATCTGATTGGAAGGAGCTGACTTGATGTCAAAATTCTGTACTGAATCTTTTTTTTTTTTTTTTAACAGATTTTTACAATGAAGTTTAAATAAAGTTAAATAAAACTTTTCAAAAAATCTTTCATGCAAAACTAAGGTTTTGTTAGAAAACCTATATACTGCAATACGTATTATGTACGGAACAACTGTAGAAACGTCTTAAAGTATTGAGATTTGATATTCTATCCTCAATGCAAGGAAACAGTGAAATTCTTAAATGTGCTAATCACATGCACACTACAGATACTGAATAGTGATTAAGCTAAAAAATAAAAAGTCTGGTGTATTCCTTTAAGAATTGTTGTGTTTTTTTTCCCCAAGTCCAATTCACTGTGGTCAAACCCACTGATCTGACAAATCACTCAGTCAGCAGTGTGTGAAGAGGGAACGAGCTCGAGCTTGCTCACGTGAAACCACAACGACGCTAACATTTTCAGACATGCTCCGACTCTTAGCGAGACTTTTCACAACTTAAGTCGGGGGAAATAAAATGTCTCTGTTACTTAACTACTTAACTATGATAGAAAGGGTTTTGCTTGTTATAACTGTTAGTGCTCTCTTACTGAAAAGTGCAACAAAAAAATCACATTCAATGCAACTGTAAAGCGCTTAATCTGAAAATGACAGTAAATTATACTGAGTAGAGAGGATATAGTGTCATTGATACAAAGCAACACTTATAGACCAACCTGGTGTTTATGTTTTCCTTTCCCCCATGTGCTCATCTGCACAGCTTAACTGAAGTACCGAAGTCTGGGCTGGTTGCTGAAATGACTGTTTCTATATTTCTATTTTTGGGTCAGTTTTTCTGCTTTCAGCAGCAATGATTTAAAGAAAACTTGTAAATAATTTTGTCTAGTGATGACTGACAGCTCGGAGAAACCATCCTGACCACTGTTTTTTTGTTGTTTTTTTTATTAATGTACTCGTTCTAATACGTTATCCTTTCTCTAGAAACAGCTCATTCACAGGGACTTCTGTGGCTTCACATAAACTAAGACCGATTATAAACCGATAAAAAAACAAAACAAAGAAAAATGTCTAATTGTTGACATGCTGAAGTTTTCTGTATGGAGACTTTTAACATTTATGGAAGGAGTCCTTTGTAACTGTCCTTACTCGTCACGACAGAGATCTTGTGGTTTCTGGTTTCTCAGTAACATGACAAGCTGTGGGTTTTTTTTTTTTTTTTTTTTGCCTTATTGAGTTTGTAAGACAGACTGGTGAGGGAATGGATGTTTATAGCTGCTATAACATAAGTGAGGAGGAACTAACTTGTTCTGTGGACATTCCATAACATTACACATAACTATAAACGGATAAAAAAAAAAGCCCTGTTGTTCATTTACAAATTGACAAACATTGTACTTGTTGGTAAATTGCTGTGGTATGAGAGGAATAAATCATGTTATAAGCGTGTTATAAACATGAAAATCATCCACTTCGGGATGGTAACAGAGTAACTTTGCTTCTCATTGGGTCGCATCACACCACCCTGTCATTGATTATTTTCCTATAACAGCACACCCTCAAGTGTATTCGTCCATACTTGGAACTTGGTGAATGTTTGTATTGTAAAAATTAGTTGTGTGACTGCGATGGCAGCTCGAGTAGCCTGAGTTTCAGGTGCTTTACTTCGTATACACACAATCTGTGAATGCTGGTGTTAAATCATTCCAGTTTTCTCCCTTTTAACCAGGCAGGTCCATGAGGTGCTTTGCATCTAATAAACATTAGTAAGTGAATAAAAACAAAATATCACGGTCACACTTCATGATATTTATGGCCGTACACATGATGGACAGTCTATTGCCTGCACAGTGCTGTTGTATATGGACCTGTTCACCACATTTCCTGCAGATTAAATGATGCATTTATAATAGCATCATAATCAAATATATTCAGAATTTGCAGTTTGTGATCAGCTCCATGTGTGATCAGCTCCTACCTGCTACAACATAAACATTAAGGCTGCATTTAATATCTTCTACAACTGAGTGCAAAAGTTTGCATTCCCTCACTTCAAACATGATAAAACAAACCAGCAAGAGGTTTAATGCAAGTTAGTTAAATATGATGTAAATAAATTAAGACTTTTGCAGGTTGCTGGTGTTTGTTTTGGATTTGTTCTCATTTTCCCCCACAGACTACAGTTTTTTCACTTATTTGGTGCATTGGTGTCTGAATGATGCCATTTTTAAACAGTCTAATATCTTTTTATGCACTTTTCCAGCTCTGTGGAAATTAAATATGCAGCTGTTTTCTCATTCTGCACTAACTCTTTCGTTGTCTGCTTTCGGCAAACTGCTTAAGAGTTTGAGTATGTCTACAAATTAAATACAACTTAAAGTAGACACCTAAAATAAATTTACTTGAGCATGTCAATGGGGTGCAACCTTTTGAGTTTTCTAAAAAAAAAAAAAAAAAAAGATAAGCGCTGACTTAAACTCAACTGATATAACAAGTTTTGAATAAAACAACATCATTAAATTAACAAAGGCCACAACTGATAAACGTTACGGGGATGCAAACTTTTGCACTCATCCGTATCTCAGGTGCTGGTGGCGGATTCACAGGTGTTTTCCGTGCACTTGGAATGTTCACCTTGTAGCAGGTGTGCAAGGAGGAATTTTTGGCCCCTGACAGGTTTATGTACTGGGCCCCTTGTGTCTGTCATGGCTCTTGGTATAATCCCTACCACTGTCTTTTAGTGTGTGTGTGTGTGTGTGTGTGTGTAAGCAGCAAGTCTGAGAAGTCTGACATCAACCGTACCCGCACATGCAGAATCAACCAAATAGGTTTGACTTGGGTCTGGTTCTAACCGGACCGGAAGTTTGACCCGTGGCTCCCTCGAGCCGCTCAAAGTGAGAAGTGCTGTGAACGATCGGCGTGATCCCCGCGCGCACCTTGCTCAGCCTGGGCTTCAGCTTGTTAAGTGACGATTTCCGGCGAAGTGGCCTTTCCCTCGCGAGCCCCCCGACACAGTCACGGTCTTCGCCCTCGCTCGCGCTGCGGTTCAGGAGCCTCAGGTTGCCTTGGAGAACTCGGGGCAGCTTCCACCGAGCGGCCTCGTCTCCGAGCGCGAGCTCCTCGCTCTCGGGGTCGCAGGCAGCGTCGGCGCCCGCTATGTCGAGGACGTCTCGCGCGACGTCGCCGCGCAAGTACTGGTTCGCCTTCTTGCCGCTGTAATCGCGCGCCTCCACGTCGGCGTCGCACGCGCCCACCAGCAGCTTGATCACCTCGATGTGGTTGTGCATGGCGGCCAGGTGGAGGGGCGTGTAGCCGGCGCTCGAGCGCGCGTTCACGTCCAGCGCTACGCAGCGTTGCCGCGCGAAGGTCACGATCTGGGCGAGCAGCTCGTGCTTGCCCAGCTTGGCCGCCCAGTGCAGGCACGTGAAGCCGGTCACGAAGTCCTTCTTGGAAACGAGGCTGGGCTCGGTGTTCAGCAGCTGACGCAGGCTGTCCCATTCACCGTCGCAGGCGCACATCATCCACTCGTGCTCCAGCGGGTCCAGCGTCGCGGCGGCGCTCTCTTCTTCAGCGTGCGCGGAATTTACCGACGACGAGTCGCCGTCGCTCTTGGCTGCGTGTCGGCTGTGCCTGAGCACCATGTTGCGTCGTACCTGCGGCGAGCTGCTCATCATGTGCTCGATAAAACTCTTCCGACTCCCTTTGGGTGTGTTGCTCGCAGAGTCCGAGCGTCCTCCCTCATCCGCTCCTCCCTCGCACGAGCCCAGGCTGGGCAGCCGGGATCCACTCCCTGCTCCTGCCGTGTCCTCCTCGCGTACTTTCGGTGCAGACTCGCCCTCTGCTCTGTCTGGGTGACTCTGATCAGCTCTGGGCTGGCTCAGGGCTCCGGTATGCGTCGGTAAACAAGGAAGGTGGAAGAACTTACTTCCGTCAGTCGCCGGTTGGTGAGACGGTTCAGTCACGGCGCCCTCTGGGACACGTTTTCCCGGAGATTGTGCATTACGCGGAGTTTCATCAGATCTCCGAACAGACCTGCTGTGGCTCCCAGCGCCCGCGTTCCTGGTGTGCTGATTCCCCATTTCCGTTTTATCCTCAGATTCGTGCGCGACTGACTGAGTGCAAGCGCGTGCAGCTGATCCATCCGGACTGGTTTGCGAAATATTCGGAGGTGTGCGCGCACCTGCGCCGGCGCAAACCGAGGCAGGCGGTATTTCTTGTTTTGCATCTTTGTTCTCTGACGGGACGGTGGTGTTGAGCGCGTGGCTCTGAGACTCGCCCGGTTTGACAGGCGCGAGGCAGTCGGCCCTGCGGTTGTCATGGGTAACAGCAGCAGCGCTGAGGCTCGTTTCCAGGACGGCGGCGCTGTCCGGTCCGCGATGGCCATCCTCCCGTTTCACCGAGCCTCTGAACCTTTTCCTCAGACAGACGTATTTCTCTCCGTTTTCCACCTTCACCACCGCGACGCTGTCCACGCAGCTCCTAAACGCCTCTCTAACGGCGGCTTTCCTCTCGGGCTCGGTGGAGATGGAGGATCGGAAGTGGTTTATCAAATCCGCGTGCTTCACTCTCCCTCCTCTCTCCGTTAGAAAACATAAAACCGCTTCTTGGGTGCATTCAGTCGCCATCAGATCACAATAAACTACACATCATCGACCATTGTTGTTTACCTGTATTTAGCAGGATATCTGTTATTCCTGGTGAAGGAAATCGCCTCTTTTTCCCCTGGTTTGAATAAACAAATCGATTCTCGCCCCACTTCTGGATCCCCCATTTTTTGGCTCTTTATCCCGCTGCTAATCCCCAGTATTGCCAGTAAGTGGAGCAACCACGTCTTCATTCATTACTCAGAGCCAAGCAAACACACGCCCCGCCCTTTAATCCCTCCTTACTGAAACTGTAGCCTCTTGGACGCCATATTGGATCTCAATATCATGGGTCTTTTAACCAAAGGCGGCCCTTACAGAGCCAAAATGGACGCCAGTTTCTCATTTCCAATACTGTTACATTTTCCAAGAGTTTATCTGGTTTAGGACGTACCAATGTAGATGTGGGGGGAGGTTGAGTGAAAGCCAACTCGTGATATGATATGTTCGCAAAATTTTTTAAACAAAATAATAACCACACAGCAATTTATATTAGATGTAAGAATTAGTTATGGTTTAATTTCAGAGTCAGGATCTTTTTAGGTGAGGTATTTTAATGCCACCTAGATATTGATTTACCCTGTCATGGACGGGAGGTCGTAAGGAGTGGTACATTCCTGTTGCATTCCAATCGTTTCTCCTCCAAACTTTTTCAATTGGCTTCACCCGCCTCTTTCATGTCGGTACTTTTTCAAATATAAATTATATTATATTTAAAAGAAAATAAATTATACTAAGCGTTTATTCTACATACAGCATGGCTTCGTCTGATGTTGCTCGACAGGGGGTAAGCTTCTTATAAATTTGTTTTTCTTAAGTAGCTCTAATGTTGGTTTAGCTAGGTGGGTAGGTAGCTAGCTAGTTAGCAAGTTTAACTACCAATGGAGATATCTCAATTGACTTCATGTTCCCTAATAATAGAAGTGCACTACATTGGGTATGAATTAATGGATTCTACGCCCTAAGTAATACACTACACGTCCAACAGGGAATAAAAAAACAAAACCCTGAACTAAATACACATTTAACCCAGTCAGCATTCTTCTAGGTCCTGTCTGAAGTTTCATTGAAAGTTAGTGATTGTAGGTATGAGTTCCTAATTTTTCCTTGAGTAGTACAGAACAAGACTAAAATGCACTTCTTGTTGTTTTTTTGTTGTTGTTATAAATCGGTTCACTCTTCCTCCAGATCTACTCTAAACCTCTCAACATTCATACGACATGATCTGATTACATGATTTTCAAGATCAACAAGATCATTTTAGTTTTATAGTTTGTCATTTCTGGCAAAGTGATCACACTTTTTTTTTTTTAATGACTCAACCTGTACTAGTCTTATGTTCGTCCAATTAAATGCTCTCTAGATCGTATATGTCCCACCCCTGGGGGTGTGACTTGCTCTACCGTAGCAGCTCCTTAGCAGTGAACATGGTTCATCAGCACGTCTTCCTGGACACTGCTCCCTTTTCCAGCTATTGCGTGGTGGAGAATTAATAGCTGGAGTTTATTCATTTTGAAGAGGGTAGAATTTTGCGGTGATGTGTCCAGCGCTTTTCGGAGAAGTGGTTTACCAGCTTGGTGCTGTTTAGCGCCGGAATGTCGCTACCTCAGGCTAACCGAGAACGCGATTCAGGGACTTCTTCCTCAGTAAGAACAATATCATTTTATCATGTAGAGTAATATTTCCATTTGGCTATAAGCCTAACACTCAGACGCGTCAGATGCGTCCCAGTGAGACCCTGTGACCCACGTATGTACTTCATAACTCCAAAACCACATGCTGTCTCGTCGTCTAGGATATTGTCCTGGTTAAAGCGGCGGTGAGAAATCCTCCACAACTGAAAAAATGGCTCTCGATAAACTCTTCACTGTTCTCCATATTTAGCTCGCTCGCTGAGATATTGTCAGATTTGTTGAGACTCGTCACGGATCAGTCAAGCACTTCAACATGCCATCACACAGACTTCCTGTTTCAAACTACGGCTCTCAAGCCAGTTCATTGAGACTGTAAAATCTTGGTTTGCTTAACTTTCTTACATTCCTGATTTGCCCCCAAAACCTCACCCCATCCCTGGAATGCAGGGAGAAACATGTTGTCCTCCCAAATGGTGACGAGCCACAGAGTGCTGTGGTGTTTGTATAATGGCATGCTTATCTAAACACAAGAGAGTGGGAATGATTTTTAAAGCGTAGCTAAGATCTGAGATCTTTCCTCCTTCAGAGAATTAGAACATTTTCCCCCTTGTTCCCACTTATGCAGACGGTGCAAATGTTTGCATACACTTAGGATGAAATGAAAATGATGTCAAGGTTTCAGAGATGTTCCTTCCTTAATGGGAAGTACCAAAAATAGTCAAATGGTGAGTGTTGGTCATTTCTGCCATTGGTCATCCTGATATATCTGTTAAAACACTGCCTGATACACTAAGTTCAGACTAGAGAGCAGCAGCCGAGCCTTGATTTTAGCGACACGTGACGTTTAAATTGAGATCTTCTCAATTCTCTGCAAATTAGTTGACGCTATAATGCTACAAATCCAAATGATAGGCTTGAATGATTCCAGTTGCTCAGTATAGTCCAGCGTTTCTTCAGTTCCTGTCTCACAAATTCAGACCCTGTTTACAGTCTGAAGTGCAACAATCGAAGAAAAACTAATCACCGTGGTTTCATCGTATTCTGTCGTATACGATCCTTCATTAAATGTGTATAAAGACAAAATAAAGTTTGGAAGGAAGTAGCAGTGATTGTATGTGGCTAGTACAGTTTGCTCGTCTTGCTAATCTGCCTACAAAGTTAATCCGAAGAATGGATCGTAATATATAAATCAAACTTAAATGCATTTTAAGCAGAAGTGGTGCATATAAATCATATAGTGGGTTGTAGACTGAACATTCTGGCTACTGTGTTTTCACAGTTAAAAAAAAAAAAAAGCCTGTGGATATGAGCAACAGTAGTAAAAGTCGTTACACAAACAAGACACGTGAACGGCTTGACGCTTGCTGGTGTTAATGTGGGATCCACCGCATTCTTTACATCAGGTCTGAAGCCTGAACACGTTATGGGAAAACTTCTCCTGGATTGCTGTCTTCTTCCAGGAAAAACGCACATTTATTCTTTAATATGTTTTTGTAGATAAATTAACAGAGGTTCGTTTCCCTCCTCTTTTCCATCCCATCCATTATACATAGGGAGTGGAAGCTTTGCGTAAATATTTTTTTTTTTTTAAATATATGTAAGTTTTCAGTTGTCTCCTTTTTGTATTCATCCTTATTTAAGCTTGCTAGAAGAACCGTGTTAGAACTGTGTGACTCTTTATTTAAGGGTGTTGTCTTTATGGACCACGTCCCAAACACAATCCAAAAAACACTGTGGCTAAGCTTTCCAGATCGTGTCTTTATTTTTAGCCATAATTTTGCCTACACGGCTGTCAGTTTATGTTTTCCTCTGTTCCTTGCGTCCTTTCACCAAGACTAAGAGGGGAAAAGTGGGAACAAACTTTCCTAATAATTCTACCACACAGCTATAGACCCATCATGATACAAGCCCTAACAGTGCAGAAGCGTTTTGCAGTGTTTTAGTTCTGAGTTGGACCATTTCAGCTTTAATGTGTGTGTTTTTATCATTCACTTCTGTAAGTTTCATATTAAAGGCTTTAATTTGCTTGTTTTTGTTTTAACAGGAAAGAAATGCCCGTCCTTTATCTCTGTCCGGTCACGTTGGCTTTGACAGCTTACCAGATCAGCTGGTCAATAAATCCACCAGTCAGGGCTTCTGCTTCAACATCCTCTGCATAGGTGACTCTCTGAGATGATTACTTTTAGTTCTATGTGGCTTTTAATGTGTTTTCTTTTGAATCTTTAAAGAGACTTTAAAGGGAAGTGGTGGAGAAAAGAACCGAATGTTTTTGCATTAGCTATCCACTTATTACAGTTCACTTAGACCTTCTCCTGTCCCATAAAAACTCCACTCTGATGTTTACTATGGAATGCGTCCTTTGATTTGGATGTTAAAGTAAAGCTCAGTGATCCACTGTAATATGGTTTACATTTCAGCTTTAGATGTCCAGCATCACTGTAAACACTGCACTAAAAAAAAACAAAAACTCCCCTGTCAAGCATTATTCCTACATAATTTTTCTTTATAACTTACACACGGACATATAATTTCATCTACAGGTGAGACGGGTATTGGGAAGTCCACACTGATGGACACACTGTTCAACACCAACTTTGAGAACTTTGAGTCGTCTCACTTTGAGCCCCGCGTCAAACTCCGCGCCCAGACGTATGACCTTCAGGAGAGCAACGTGCGTCTCAAGCTCACCATCGTCAACACGGTGGGGTTTGGAGACCAGATGAACAAACAAGACAGGTGAGGAGGCCTGAGAGGGAGGGGGACAGTCAGTAAGACGTTTATACAGACAGGCAGACATCAGATGGTTGGTTGGAAATTTGGCTGGGCAGAATTTACACAGTATGGCCACACATTTGTTGGCACCTGACCATCACACCCATATGTGTTGTTGAACATCTCATTCCAGATTTATTCCCCTTTGCAGTTATAATAAGCTCCACTCTTCTGGGAAGGCTTTCCACTAGACTCTGGAGCGTGGCTGTGGGGATTTGTGTTCATTC
>CM075004.1:30531381-30542714 GCA_037576675.1 Pangasius sanitwongsei | reverse complement strand
ACACTCGAGTTCTTCCACTCCAACCTTCACACACCATGTCTTCATGGAGCTCGCTTTGTGCACAGGGTCACTGTCATGCTGGAACAGGTTTGATCTCGACCGCTTAATTCCATTAAAGGGGAAATGTTAATGCTACAGCACACAAAGACATTCTAGACAATTGTGTGCTTCAAACTTTGCGGCACCAGTTTGGGGAAGAACCACATGTGGGTGTGAAGGTGAGGTGTCCACATTCTTTTGGCCATATAGTGTAGATAGGAAATAATTGTTTACAGATTTCTTGAAACACTAGCTCAGTCCCTGGTTTAATAGAAAAATTGGTTCTCCAGCTACCAACACGTAGTGGATTACATCGACACGCAGTTCGAGTCCTACCTGCAAGAAGAGCTGAAGATCAAGCGCTCACTGCATAACTACCACGACTCACGAATCCATGCCTGCCTGTACTTCATCGCCCCGTCCGGACACTCGCTGAAATCCCTCGACCTTGTCACCATGAAGAAACTGGACAGCAAGGTTGGTACAAATTACATTTAATTAAACATATTGAATTTTATGTTAGAAGAAACATGCTCCATTTTCATGATTTATAAACCTTTTTTTGAGAACACGCCCAGTCAGCATTGCCAAAATGTCAAGAGACTAGAACATTTTGGGGATTTACACAATTTTCCTTTTACCAAAATGTTATGTCTGTCAAGACATGTTTTGTGTCCAATGTTTCTTTCTGTAATTTTGTTGTTTTTAATGTGGAAGTGTAAGGGAAGTCTATCTCGCCCAAAAATCAATCTTTTCTGTAAATAAATATGTCTCAAATTACATCCAGTTCTTCAGTAATGTCACACAAATTGCCTGTGTGGTGTAGGATACAGTGTGTATAAATATGAACGCTGGAACCTTATCAGGGCGGCCATCTTGGGTTATCAGAATCACTTTTTACTTCAGCAGCATTTTGTACCATTCCACACAAGACAACATGAAGTGGGATTCTCAGCCTCCCAGAGTGACAGAAGATATATGGATGACGTATTTCCATTTTGAATGGTCCCACATGGATACTCCAAAGATTTGGACTTCCTAAAAACAGTTTATACCCAAGTTTCATCCATTCTTCAGTGGAGAATCTCACCTGGATACTGTAGCTTGGAACCTAAGTGCTGCTGCTGTAATCATAAAGACAATCTGATCCTACTGAACGTCCTTTCAACACAGTGTTGGTTGTCTTCACTCTTCTACACGTGTATGCTGTAATGATTTATAATCCCCCTATCCGGTGAAGACAATGCGTACCCTTTTGAGTCTCAAGGTTTCTTCCTCATGTCGTCTCAGGGAGTTTTTCCTCGCCACTGACACCTTTGGATTGCTAATTAGGGATCTAAATCCCCACCCGGATCTAAATTCAGACTCTTTGCTATTCTGCACAGTACTTTATTTAGGAAGACATGCCTTTTTTTTTTTTATCCTCGTAACTCCTGCACAAAATATAATCAGCTACATGTAGGCTAATTTGTGTAAAATTGTGTAATAAAAAAAAAAAAAATCCGTTCCTCGAATTCTCAAGTAACAATGTTGCAGAAGTGGGAAAATGCTGAGGCTGCCTTCGTACATGTTGGCGAATAAAAATATGTTGTGAGAAATGCTACACTTTCAGTTCTGTAGTTTTTCTGCCATTCTGGGAAGTGTCTGTGGCTGTGTGAGGATAAAAGAACGAGGGAGGGCTTCACATTTCTAACATTTTTCCCCATCTGTAGGATTTATTCTTCAGCTGCCCTGTATACGATCTTGTATAAGGCTATTGGGGTGTGTGTGTGTGTGTGTGTGTGTGTGTGTGTGTGTGTGTGTGGTTTATATAATTTGTCTATTATTTTGTTTATATAATATGTCTATAATTTTAGGACTTGATGTATTCTGGGTATGTGAGTGTGTGTGTGTGTCTGGTTTCATGGCTGGCACTCAGTGGGTGTTTCCTCCTCAGAAATGCAGAAATGCTGGCAGCAGGACTGAAGTAGCGTTGGTATCGTGGTTCACGGCTTTCTGAGCCACTCAAGTGGATGACTTTTTTTTTTGTTTTGTTTTTTTGTTTTGTTTTGTGTGTGTGAACAGTTGTGGTCTGGGTGATGTAAAACCTGCTGACTGAACTCTTGTGATGGATGAACACAAATCAGTATTCTACAGTTTCAATAGTTTGTGCACTTGGATGAATGTAATTTGGCATAAAAGTGGATGGTGACTCGTGGGTTAGTCTCTGAGATAGCCTTTTGTGCTTCGTGTCCATGTTCTGAAGCACTTTGACTGTCCTGCAAAATCACTCAACCTCAATCTTATAAAAACTTCCAAAGAATTTTTAGGAAGAGCAGGTGAACCATGAAAATGAGTTATTTGTGTCATTTGTTTTTTCCCCCCAATACTTGGTGACCTTTCCTCTTCCCTTTGATAACGGCACTAATCCTGTCAGATGAGGAGGTCACTGGATGTATTACAGTCCCAGTCTTCCAATGGCTGGCTCGTAGTTTAGCTAAGGTTTGTCGTGACTGTTTTGGTGTTTCACCTGCTGTTCTAAGTTATGTATGGAACTGAGGTCTGGTGACATTGGTATTGAAAAATAATAAACTGTTATTGGTGGAATGTGACACAATTTTATGGAAATCAAGTAAGCATTATCGAACAATTTTAAATTGAAGTAATAATAAACTGTAACTGTTTTAGTAAGCTAAGGAAATAACCTAATGGGCTTCAGATATTATTTCAAATAATACAGTAAAAATGACTAGATTTGCCCCTCTTGTTTGCATTATTGGTCATTTCGAACACCAGCGTACACTCACCGATTGGCTAAATTCAGTGCAGCAGCTAAATTAGAGCATTTGCATAAATCTGAGCTTGCTGAACTTTTGCTATTGCTCGATGAGCTGAATTTCACTGCGCCGTGCAGAGTGGCCACGTACCGTTAGACAGCCGTGGCTCTAAGCCTCATGTCGTGTATGTTCCTTGTTTTTTAAGGTGAATATAATCCCAGTTATCGCCAAGGCGGACACCATCTCTAAGAGTGAGCTGCACAAGTTTAAGATTAAGATCATGAGTGAGCTGGTGAGCAACGGAGTGCAGATCTATCAGTTCCCCACCGACGACGAGACCGTCTCCAAGATCAACAGCGCCATGAACGTGAGTATGCACAACTCTGACAAATGGATTCAGATGGATTTCACTGACAGTTTGTTACCGATCTCATTACAGCAAGAATAAAATGTGACCTTTAAGTACAGACCCTAGCCTAAAGATTTGCTCAGAGTGTAATCTGTGACATATTTAAACAATGGCAGGATAAAGTGCATGGCTTAATAAAAAGCTTGACTGAGGACAGTGAACACTGCAAAGGTTTTACTGAAAATATATAAATCAGAGCAACGTATATGCAATGCTACATAAATATGTGGGAAAATAAATGAATAAAATTGCTGGCATTTTGTGTTTGGTGTTCTGTATTTGTCCCAGTGTTTCCTGAAGTTTGGCTTTCGGTGACAGCATCTCTGACGTTTTTGTTTTTGTTTGTTTTAAGCTAAAGTACTAAAAAGTGAAACTGAAAGTAAAAACATCATGAATCATGTGAGCCCTTAGGAAATATTTTATTATAACAACTGACTAACTTTGTATATTAGGATGGAAGAATCCTCAAATGATGAAGCGTATTACAATTTCTGTGTGGTTTCCAGGGCCACCTGCCGTTTGCCGTGGTGGGAAGCACAGAGGAGGTGAAGATTGGGAATAAGATGGTGAAAGCGCGACAGTACCCCTGGGGTGTGGTGCAAGGTATGCTGTGTGTGTGTGTGTGTTTTCCATGCTGTATGTGTGTCCCACATAGATTTGCTGAAGCACAGTTGTTGGCGTGTGTTTCAGTGGAGAACGAGAACCACTGTGATTTTGTGAAGCTGCGGGAGATGCTGATCTGCGTGAACATGGAGGACCTGCGGGAGCAGACACACACACGCCACTACGAGCTCTACAGACGCTGCAAACTGGAGGAGATGGGCTTCAAGGACACGGACGCTGACAGCAAGCCAGTCAGGTAGAAACAAACAGTTGTGTGTTCTCTGGGCTTGTATCATCTGTGTGCTTCACTGGAGTGTATGTTGGGTTTATTTTCTAATAACACCATGTCCTGACATGTTTTATGCCTCTTTTTTTTGCCAACAATTACATTTTATTGTCAATTTACGATTTTAAACAAATACAATTTTACTAATGAACGACACGTCACTATTTATCCGTTTTTATCCGTTTTTTTTTTTTTCCCCCAAAGTCAACTTTATTGTCAATTCTGCTATATGTACAGGACACACGGAGGATTGAAATTTCGTTTCCCTCAGACCCATGGTGTGAGAAACCAACATAACAAGACAGTAATTGGGGAGAGAAAAAAAAATTTTATTTTGAATTAATGACAGCAAAACCATACAAGTTATTTGTCAAAGCTGCCCAAGGTTCCACTTGTAGACGGATCTTTTTAGATAGATCGGATGATGCACAGTATTTTGTGTGTGCGCTCAGCTTGCAGGAGACGTATGAGGCGAAGCGTCAGGAGTTCCTGCTGGAGCTGCAGCGGAGAGAGGAGGAGATGAGGCAGATGTTTGTCCTGCGTGTTAAAGAGAAAGAGACGGAACTGAAGGAGGCCGAGAGAGAGGTATCCATCCTGAAACACGGATTAAACACACACTGTGAAGGAGTGAATGAGAGGAAGTACTCAACTCTACACACACACACACAACACATGACACATGACACAGATGGAGCAGATTAAAGGAGCAGTGTGGGAAATTAAAGCAGAGAGATCTCCATCTATATTCTTACTGATTTTAATGGTATGGAGTAATAAATTAAGCTCTTACGTTTTCCTCCACAGTAATGCAGTCTGAAAGTGTTTTTAAGACAAATGTTCAGTTTGGCTTGATCCTCTTTAAGCATTTTGCCTCCTGAAGTAATACTCAGATCTTTTTGTTGCTTTTCCTGAAAATGGAGACTAAACCAAATTCCAAACATGCCACAAAGAAAGAGATCATGACGAAGTGTGTGTGTGTGTGTGTGTAGCTCCAGGGCAAGTTTGAGCAGCTGAAGCGTCTGCATGCTGACGAGAAGAGCAAGCTGGATGAGAAGAGGAAGGCTCTGGAAGATGAGATGAACTCCTTCAGTAAAAAGAAAGCTGCGGCTGAGCTCCTGCAGGGCCAGTCGTTCAGCTCCAACTCCAACCTCAAGAAGGACAAAGATCGCAAGAAGTAAGCAGCACGCTCACCTAACGATGTCTGTAACTCACACACTGTTAGCTGTTATAATTTTTCAGCTAATGGTGTGCCTAACGATGTGAACTAGAGATATAAACTAATTGTTAGTCACTATCAGTATGGCTATTAGTGTGTTTACATAGAGCTTGGCAACAAGGGGGGGTTGTCATAAGCACAAATTTTATATTATCAGATATATAAAATATATTAAAGCCTTCTTATTCTAATTTGCATAATCTAATAATTAGGAATTTTGTGCAGCCTCTTCTGTGTCTTTATCTACTTGTTTAGTATAAGAAAAAATGTTAGTCTTTAAAACAATTCATGGGTTTCTGCGACAATGAGCCTCCTTCATTAGTTAGACTTTTTCCCCCCTCTTGCTTACAAAGCCTCTCTATTGAAATGTAGCGCCAGATGAGCAAACCAAGGGCTGCAGTGTTAAGGACACACTCCCTTGCCCTTAGTATGTGATGAACAAGAAACTGTAAGGAAAATGGAAGAGCTACAGTGGAGGAAATTTATAGTATAAAGTAGTATAAAGCAGGTCAAATATTTTGTGTCTCATGCTTGCACCATTTGCTGTTATTTGTTTAAAAGTGGATAGGCTGATTAAACCTGCACTGAGAGATGAAGTTACTATTTACAAACCTTATTTTATAGTTTCTGACATGTCAATATTTCTCTTTCCAGCTCTGGGTTTATGTAAAGAAGCTGCATTGACGACTGGATCCATTCCACTCTGAACAGATGTTTCCACTCATCCTGAAAAAAAAAAAAGACTATTATCCAGCTAGTTTGTATCTCTCTAATGTTTTTATTATTCGAATATATCAGCAGGACTGCTGTGTGTATCGTTTGTGTAACAGTGTGTATTTTTTTATATTTCCTTCACTCAATGTTTTAATATAGGATTGAGGATGGCCACTAGGGGGCGACGAGGCTGTAAGTTTTGCATGTGGGGATCAAAGTGCCTTTAGAAATGTTGTACCTTACTGGATCTAAAACAAGGAACAGTTTAACAGCAGTGATCCGTTTATTAGGAAATCAGATTAATGCAAAATTGCACAGTTGTACGTAAATTCAGAAACAGGAAACTGTTTGGACAAAACTTTTTGCATAATTTTTTTGTATCATTTTATTGATACAACTGATACGGTATTGGAACCTGATGTAATTTTCTCCCAAAGGTCAAACAAGACACTCCACAAGTTCACCTAAAAAAGGATTAAGAATGTGGAGTTGACGCTAAGTTCAGTCCCCACCTCGTTCGTATAATATTCAATAAAAGAACTACAAATGCCAAAAACTGATTCTGGATCAACTCAGTGATTTCTGCAGAAGACACATGGTTTCAAGTATTTTTTTTCTAAATATTTTTGTGACCAAAAGATCACAAAACCCTACATCCACTGTTTGCTTCAACACTAAAAACATTTATGTATTTTTTTTTTTTGTATTTGAAGTGTATTTATCTAAGCTGTGTATAGGGTAAAATTCATTAAAGCATGAATAAAGTATGAATGGAAATATTGCTCTGATAATTTTGTTCTGTCTGGAGGTCCCTATAATACAAGTTTGTTCCCACTCTATACATGGACAGTTAAAACATATTAAAGCGCTCAGAGCTCACCTCTGAAGCATAATAGGAGGAAGTAGAGTGCACTCCTGTGGGGAGCTCATGACTAACATAGGAGCACTTAGATCTCCGCTCTGGAGCATGATAGGGCAAAACTAACACTAATTCCCAATATATTACACTCAACAAAATATACGGGCTTGGAACGCACAAATTTTAACATTGGATAGAGATAGAAAAGGTATATCTGCTATATTGTATTATACTACTCTACACCATAACAACATTATCTACTATACCGTAGTGTATTGCACCTGTTTATCTACTACACTATACTACACTACAGCACACTACACTGTACCATATTATGCTTGTACTGTACTATACTATACTATACTATACTATACCTCAGTTCTGAAGCATGTTAAAACAAAACTAATTGCACTCCTGTGTTAGTGCTGACCTCCCTAACACACTTTGTGAATTTGGTGAAAATCAGAGCACGCGGAAATTTTCACTCAAAAAAACACAAAGGCTCTTACCGTTTTTGGGCAAAAAATGTGACGTTCTCAGATCTTTGCCAAATTCACACCCAACGTTAAGGTGGTCAAGACTAACACAGGAGTGCACTTACTTTTGCACTATCACTCTCTAGGGCTGAGATCCAATGCTCTCATTTCCAATATACTGCACTTAATAAAATATACAGGTTTGGGATCCACAAACATTTTAATGGTCAAAACTAGCTAAACTACACGTGCAGTGCAGCAGCTTGGATGGAAATATAACTTTTTTTTAAATCTGCTATATTGTAGTAGACTATAGGGTCCCTGGAGGACTAGTGGTTAGGCCTCGGTGCTCTCATTACTGCAGCCTGGGTTTGATTCCTGGCCAGGGAACCAACCGCAGCGACTGGGGTTGCACAAGACAATGCACTCCCAGTGCCAGTCCCAAGCCAGCATGAAACTGGGGAGGGTTGCATCAGGAAGGGCATCTGGCATAAAAACTGTGCCAAATCAAACATGCAGACCAACGATCTGCTGTGGCGACCTCACAGGAGCAGCCGGAGGAAGAAGAAAAAGAAGAACAGCATTGTAGTACACTACACTACACTATACTATACAATACCATACTATTCCTCATTTCTGGAGCATGTTAACAACAAATCTAAGTGCACTCCCATGATAGTCTTGACCTCCCTAACACCCTTTGTGAATTTGTTGAAAATCAGAGAACGCTGAATTTTTCACCCCCCAAAAAACCACAAAGGCCGTCTTATTTGAAAGGTGTTCAAGGCTAACACAGAAGTGCACTTATTTTTGCACCATCACTCTCTAAATCTGAGATCCGATGCTGTAATTTCCAATATATTGCAGTAAATAAAATATACAGGTTTGGGATCCACAAATTTAAACATTTTAATGGTCAAGGCTAGTTAAACTACACGTGCAGCTTGGATGGAAATCTATTTTTTTTATCTGCTATATTCTAGTAGACTAAATGATACTATACTATACTATACTATAGCTCAGTTCTGGAGCACGTTAAAAACAAAACTGAGTGCAAGCCTGTGTTAGTCTTGATCACCTTAACACACAGTGTGAATTTGGTGAAAATCAGAGAACGCTGATGTTTTCACCCAAAAAAACACAAAGGCTAACCCCTTACCATTTTTTGGGCAAAAAAATTCTATGTTCTCAGATCTTCACCAAATTCACACCGTGCTTTCAGGTGATCAAGACTTACTTTTGCACTTTCGCTCTCAAAAGCTGAGGTCCGATTCTCTCATTTCCAATATACTGCAGTAAATAAAATTTTTTAAATTTTTAAATTTTAATGGTCAATACTAGTTAAACTACACGTGCAGTGCAGCAGCTTGGATGGAAAATAAGATTTTATCTGCTATACTATACTATACCATACCATACCATATTACTCCTCAGTTCTGGAGCAGGTTTAAAACAAAACTGAATGCACTACTGTGTTAGTCTTGACCACTTTAATGCATGGTGTGAATTTGTTGAAAATTAGAGAAATTTTCACCCTAAAAACACAAAGGCCCCTACCCCCTTAACTCCCTAGAGCTGAGATCTGACACTCTGATTTCCAATATATTGCATAAAATATACAGGTTTGAGATCCACAAATTTAAAGATTTTAATGGTCGATACTAGTTAAACTACATGTGCAGCAGCTTGGATGGAAATATAAGATTTTTATCTGTATTTTTATCTATATTGTAGTATACTATACTACACAATACTATACTATACTGTACTGTGCTATTCCTCAGTTCTGGAGCACATTAAAACAAAACTAATTGCACTCCTGTGTTAGTGTTGACCTCCCTAACACACTTTGTGAAATTAGTAAAAATCAGAGCATGCTGACATTTTCACCCTAAAAACACAAAGGCTAACCCCTTAAAGTTTTTTTGGGCAGAAAATTGACGTTAAGGTGGTCAAGACTAACACAGGCGTGCACTTACTTTTGCCTTACCACTCCCAAAAGCTGAGAACTGACAGTCTCATTTCCAATATATTGCACTCAGTAAAATATACAGGTTTAGGATCCACAAATTTAAACATTTTAAGAGTCAATACTAGTTGAACTACACATGCCGTGCAGAAGATTGGATGGAAATATAAGATTTTATCTGCTATATTATAGTAGAATTACACTATACTACACTATACTACACTATACCTCAGTTCTGGAGCACATTAAAAATAAAACTGAATGCACTCCTGTGTTAGTGTTGACCTCCCTAACACACTTTGTGAAACTGGTGAAAATCAGAGAACACTGAATTTTTCACCCAAAAAACACAAAGGCTAACCCCTTACCATTTTTTGGGCAAAAAAATTCTATGTTCTCAGATCTTCACCAAATTCACACCGTGCTTTCAGGTGATCAAGACTAACACAAGAGTGCACTTACTTTTGCACTTTCGCTCTCAAAAGCTGAGATCCGACAGTCTCATTTCCAATCGATTGCGCTCAATAAAATATACAGGTTTGGGATCCACAAATTTAAACATTTTAATGGTCGATACTAGTTAAACTATTCGATATATTTGTATAGCACTTTTAACAATGGCCATTGTTAAAAGCAGCTTTACAAAAATAAATACATTCAGGATATAAATTGTAAATATGTGAATTTATCCCTAATGAGCAAGACATGATGGCAAGGAAAAACTCCCTGAAATGATATGAGGAAGAAACCTTGAGAGGAACCAGACTCAAAAGGGAACTCATCCTCATCTGGGTGATAACGGATAGTGTAATTATAAATAGATCCCTTCTATAACTGTTTACTACATGGACAAATAGTGCAATTGTGCAACCAGTATATTCATTACAGTTTTCACATGAAGTCTGTTTTGTTGACCCTATCCACTGTCCACTGATGAAGACCTGAGTGCAAAACTGCTTGAGGCAATCGCAGTCCCAAGCCATCACAGTATACCTGCCTGTATAAACCACAGTCCAAAGCCATCTCCCCCAGGCGGCACCATCCCCAGCAATCCCAATCTTCAGGCCGTCCACCCCCAGCAGCAGCGAGTGATCTCCAACCGATGAGAACTCTAACCAGAAGTAGGGCATCAGGATGGATCAGGCAGGTCCAGGTATCTCAGGAGTAGCATGTGTAACTTGACAGAGAGAGAGAGACAGAGAGAAACAGAGAGAGAGAGAGGGAGAGAGCGGGAGAGATTGTTAGGTATGCTTTTTGTCCGATAATAGTTAAGGACAATGTACATTGTGTGCAGAGTGCAAGCAAGGCTAGCTACGACAGCATAACTAAAAGGGAGAGCCAGAAGGTAACACAGACATGAGGGCGCCCTGGGGTATAAAGCGGCCAGCCACTCCACCGTCAACAAATCTGAGTGAATGTGTGAGAGTGGGGGGCAACAGCATCCAAACATCCCAGTTCACCACAACACACTGTGCCTGTGAACCCTCCAGATCTGCTCCTTTACCTAAGAAAAAAAAAAAACTATTCACAAAAACTTGACTAAAGAAATATGTTTTCAGCCTAGACTTAAACACTGAGACTGTGTCTGAGCCCCGAACACTAATTGGAAAGCTGTTCCATAACTGTGGGGCTTTGTAAGAGAAAGCTCTGCCCCCTGCTGCAGCTTTCACTATTCAAGGTACCAACAAATAGCCTGCACCGTTTGATCAAAATAAGTGTGGCGGAACATAAAAGACCAAAAGTTCGCTCAGGTACTGTCGCGCGAGACCATTCAGTGCTTTATAGGTCAATAGTAGTATTTTATGATCAATGAAATCTGATTGGGAGCCAATGCAGTGTGGATAAGATAGGGGTGATGTGGTCATATCTTCTGGTTCTAGTAAGGACGCTCGCTGCTGCATTCTGGACTAACTGGAGCTTGTTTATGCATCTACTGGAACAGACAGTAAGGCATTACAATAATCCAACCTAGAGGTAACAAAAGCATGAACTAATTTTTCTGCATC
>CM075004.1:30519873-30531281 GCA_037576675.1 Pangasius sanitwongsei | reverse complement strand
AGTACTTCTGTCTTGTCAGAATTAAGTAAAAGGAAGTTAATAAGCATCCAGTGTCTAATGTCCTTTACACATTCCTCTACACTATACTGCAACAATTTTATATGCTGCACTAACTATACTACACTACAGCACACTAAATCATACTGTACTATGCTTATATTAAACTATATTATACTATGCTATGCTATACTATGCTACACTCTAACATATACAGGTTTGGGACACACAAATTTAAACATTTCAGTGGGCAAAACAAGTTATACTAGGCGTGCAGTGTAGGAGCTTGCATGGAAACGCACCATTTTTATCTGCTACATTGTACTGTGCTATATACCTCAAGTCTCACCCTTCTGAGAACTGATGCTCTCATTTCCATTTTATCAGTTAAAGTCCACACGCAGTGCATAAACTTGGACGGAGTACTGTATTGTACTTTACTGTGCTATAACAATTTTATCTATTATACTGTACTATCATATTGTACCTATTTATCTACGACACTATACTAAATCGACAATTTTAGCTCCTGTCCTACACTATACCAAAATACTGACTATTATTACACCAAAACCTACTATAGTACACTTTACCATCAGAATTTTATATACTACACTACACTGTACCTATTTTACCTACTGTAGTATACCTGGAGTGGATAAAAACGGTCTACGCACCCTTGTTAAAATAGCAGGTTTTTGTGATCCAACATAAAGCGTATCAAATCTTTTTTCACCTTTAATATGATATAGCAACCAACAAATTCAAGCAAAAACACACATGGAAACATTTTAGGAAAACAAACAAACAAATAAAAAAAAAAAACGGGTTGTACAAGTGTGCATGTATTAGTAATGCAGCATGTGCCTGTGCTCAGGATTTACCAATCACATTCTGTAGGATTTTCTTGACATCTTCTTGGTTTCATCTGACTGCTAAAGCAAAGTTTGCATTTTTTTAAAAAAATTTTTACAGTGAGGTTATGAGGCTATAATGTAGCTAAACAGTAATGTAAATATCTAACCCAAAATAGTTTTGGAAAATTTCTGCAGTCTGTGGCCAGATCTTCATACAATTCATACAACACTAACATTTATGTGGTAAACATCAGAAAACCCCAGAAAACTGAGGATATCTACACAATGACATGTATAGAATCCCATTTCCACTAGGTAGAAAAGAAAAGTTGAATAATGCATTTTTCCTTTCCTTCTTTTTCCTTATATTCAGGCAGCAGAACTTTGTTGACATTGTGACATATCTCTACAGTGCTATACAAGTAAGAAAAAATAAAAGAATAATTTTGCAGTAATACCTGCAAGAAAATAAGAATATAAATAGTTTCAGAGTTTGAACTTGAAACAGCTTGACCGTCTCACTGATGAAGTGGTGAAGTGCACCACTAATCGAAGTTATTAAGCATGAAGAAGGGGATGATGCTGAGAGAGCTGATTTTCCCAGGAGACACCCTGATCACTCGGTTTAATGGGGAGTTTGTAGAGAAGATGGAGGCCGTCTTGTTCCATGGTACCGGCAGGTTACAGATGTTTCCTTCACAACAGGAAGTGCAGACCTGCAGAGTTTAAACAGCAGTAAGTTAAAAGATGTTAAAAAATATGCAGGATTGTATTTAAACCACCTTCTAATCCTGGTTTTAGTTTTACACTAAACATAAATACACTTGCTTTCTATTACTTCAAACTATGAATTTGAGTTAGAGATATATTTTTTAATCTCTGTAGCAGAGGTGCTTTAAATTTCTTAAATGGCAACAAAAACAAAATAGTTTCCTTAAAGAAAAGCTTTTAGAAAAAAGGTTGTTAGAAAAAAGTATCCCAGGAGTAACCTTGTTGCTGTTTACTGGTTTAGACTGGCGAATCCATCATTGTCTCAATGTCTAAACTGAATACATTTCAGGTAAAAAAAAATTTCATGTGATTAGCTCTAAATTCTGTCTGAATACTTAATCCTTCCTAGTTTCTTAATTAAAATTTTAAACTAGAAAAATGCCTTGTATGAAGTACAACCACACGTACTTTTTTGAACCAGAAATCAAAAATACATTCGATTCGACAGCAGAGCGTAATGATGTATGGCTGTATGATTGTGAACCAGTGGAAGTCTGTCAGCAGGTAAATGGATTATACCAAGTGCACTTCGTGCTGCACGCAGCCTGTGGACACACACTCGTCCCGAGACACACAGCGCTTTGTGACGGAGACACTTTCGCCATCAGCATTCATCCAGTGACGTGTGTAACAGAATCTTGTGTCTTTACAGGATCACAAAAACAACAGATGTCATTCATAAACCTATTTGTGTAATTACAATTGTACAAATGATAAAATATCAGTATTATGTGTGATTCATGCTTCTACACAGAGTTGTTTTTTTTATCATTTGGAATGAGACATATGTTTGAACACACATTTCTGTGAATCCTTGTATCATAAAAACTGTATCATATTCCTCGATCAGTTCATCAGGTATTTTTGATGCTTAGTATTGAGTGCAAAAGTTTTCATCCCCTGTGGTTTCTGAATGGAAAAAAGAAAATGTAGCCCTGTGTACCATGTACCACTTATCAGGAAGTTCAAAATGAAATGTGTACTCTTAAGGAAATAAAAAGCCTGTAAGAATTCTTTGCCTTTAAGTGGGAACCCTTAAAGATTCTTAAAGGTTTCCAGCTCAGTGTTTCACTATTAGTGAGTGTTCAAAGGAAGCAAAGAACCATTAAAGAGACCGTTCTGTCTGATGTGTCCTATAACAATACAGTGATTAACAAGAAGAAAATATAAAAATAAAATATAGAAAAAGATGATCTAAAAGGTGTTCAATGGTAAGAAAGGTTCAAAAAGAGAGATGCAAACTTTCATTATCATTCTGTTACATTATTAATATACTATTAATAATCTGATAACAACTAAAATGCAAACTATGTGAACCCTTTTTGTTACTTGCAACAGTGAAAGAAATCTAATCTAATACACTAAATGTGATGGTAAAAATGATTTTTTTTTTTGTCTTAAGGGCATACAAACACAATCAGCGTATGTCTTTGGGACAGTACATGGCTGTATTTGAGGGACTATGCCATTTTTTATACTTTCAAATCCAAACCCCAAACACAATCACAAATTCATACTATAATGAAATATGGAATACAGACGTGCACATACGTGTGTGTGTGTGTGTGTGTGTGTGTGTGTGTACCTTTAGGGCAGTATTTGTCAGGAGCCCAGCGGTTGCAGGAGTAGTTATCTTCAGCATCTTCGCAGGTGAAGCACTTAAACCCTCCAGGGTGTGGAGTAGCTAGAAATACAGAGGTCTCGTTTAACGATGCAGTCCATGCACCTTTTCAACAAAACACAGCATTCATATTTTTAAAATGTTTAAATTCTCTAAATAGAATGAATTACTAAAGGGAGACACATGATTACACCAGCTATAGGTCTGGAAATCTAATAAATAGCATGTACACTGTCATGCAACATATACATTTATTGTAAGTGTATCAAATACAGCATAAAAACTAGTTTTTATATTTATAAAATTAAACTGCACATCACTAAAGATGTCCACTGCTTCTCTGTAAACAATGAACCCTTAACCCTCAAAAACAAAACAAAACATTTATATGTTAATAAAAGCAAAAAAAAAAAAAAAACATGATTTTTCAAATTAACACAGAGCTTTGTCTTGGATCAACTGCTTAAACAAAAATGCAAAATGAACTTAGTGATCAGATTTATTTTACTGAGATTATCACATTATTTTTGACCTGAGAATAAGAATATTAAACCAACAGGTCTAATCCATTTCTCATTTGCACTCCAGTCATCTAGATGACTTTTGTGTTTCTCCACCTCATTTTAAATAAAAAAAAATTCCTTTTTTCCCTAAACAAATCTTATTGCTTCCTGGCACCTGACAGATGGAGCTGAACGATGTCTGCCAGAGTAAAATCCCGGGACAGGACGGCTGTCAGCCAATCGGAAAGCAGCATGCCTAGAAGAAGCCCGGTCAGTTTGAGGCAGACTTCCATGATTGGATGATTGCAGGGTTACTCAGCATTCCCTCCATGAGTCGTCTGTTCATAACCTGAGAGAGAAACCTTTACTAAATCACGGCTTAATTCTTACACTGCAGCTGAAATGTGTTTCAGTGAGACTGATCAGTACTGTAAGAAACACTTAAACTGGATTTTCGGCCAAATATTTCACACTGTACTTGCGAGATGAAGATAAAAATATATTTTTCACTATAAACAATAATTCACTAGTTTAAGTGATTAAACATGTCAAAAACCACTCTTCTGCTGGTGATGTCATTCAGGGGAAAGAAAGAGCTTCGCTTCTGTCTACATGCAAACTGTAAGAGAAAATCTAAGCTGTCTATCCATTGTAAGGTGTGTGGACATGGAGGAGTCAGATTAGTGAGTGAGCTAGCGTGTGTGCGTACTGAGCAGATGGACTCCGTATGAGCTCATTGTGAAAGGGCAATCTCTAATAGTTCTGCTTTCACTCACAGTGTGATTCTCTCTCAGCAGGAAAACTGGAAGCCTTGAAATATATTGTTTGCTGTATGCATCTTCTTAATAAGGTCTAGGAAACGCTAAAGGCATACGCCAGTGTTTTTTAAACCTAATCTCTATCTACCACGTATAGAGATATATGGCATGTGCTAGATGTTGATATATGGATAGAGATTATCATTGGGGAAAAAAATTAACTGATCTGATACTCAGGATACCAGGAGAAATGGTGGACTGGAAAAAGGAATGAATTTGATCCGGTCCCGTAACAAAAAGAAATGATTAGAACGAGGTGTTTTTGTAAATGTTAATGTCAAGGTTTCAGTTTTAGCATCCAAACTGGAAAAGAAGTGGTAATGTGCAATCTCTAGAATAAACTGATAATGGAAGTTTAGGGGCAGAAATGTTGGGGCAGTCATTTAACATTTAAGCAAAATAGAATGCATTTTTGTAGAATTTTATGAATTCTGCAGTCAAATGTACATGTAAAATAATATCTACTTTAGTATTATTTGTCCTTCTAGAAAGTACTGTTTCAAATTCTTCCCCATGATAATCACTCACACACTCACACACACACACACACACACACAAACATGAAAAGTTCAGACGAATAGGTTGAAATCATCTGTTTCTTCCTTTAAATTCAGTTTAGAAATTGTACTATATTCATATTTTGTGCACTGCAGTAAATCACTGCAAAGCCGTATTCATATTCAACAGGAGTTTAGAGGTTCAGATGGTCACAAGTTAAATCACACACACTCCTAACACTCCATCTCTCCCCATCTCTTTCACACACACACTCGGCACACTTCCGTCATTCTATCAGACACTCATGCGGAGTGAGTGTGTATGCCTGAAGTGTGATGATATGGGTAACGGAGCCTCATATCTGAGCTCTAACGAGAGCTCCGTCATTTATGTCCAATGATTTGTTCATAACGATAAATAGTTATTATTTATATTACAGGGCTGTTAAATTCTCGATTTTGACTGGCCAGAAAGTGTTGATTCATTTTCTATAACAGCAGCTCTGACAGTAGCTATAACATTTCCAGACACAGGAAAGTCTTTTGTGGTTTCTCTGTAAAATAAACTGTAGCTTTTATCTTATTAACAAGAGGCTGGTGAGAAAACAACTCTTTATAGCTGCTTTATAACAGAACCGATAACGGAAATGGACTTGTTTTGTGGATGTTCCACAACATTAAATGAAACTATAAATGGATGAAAAGTATGATGTTATAATTCATTAATGAAATGCCATTAATAAATAAACAATTAGAAGTTGACAGGGACGCCGCTGCTGCCAAGTCTAGTCCTTTT
Organism: Pangasius sanitwongsei; assembly: GCA_037576675.1. Classification (NCBI taxonomy): domain Eukaryota; kingdom Metazoa; phylum Chordata; class Actinopteri; order Siluriformes; family Pangasiidae; genus Pangasius; species Pangasius sanitwongsei. The sequence goes on along the minus strand of CM075004.1, from coordinate 30,525,421 downwards.
TTACTAATTTCTATGTGTGAAATAGTTAAAATACACTTTACACTTCCAACAGGAAGGAAGTTCTGGAAGAAAAACTATTTCAGACATTTGACTTTGCTGTGATCTTGACCCTTTTAGGATCAATTCCAAAATTTACTCAGTTCATCTGCTACTTACAGTGATAATTCCATATAAATTCTACAAACATTCAACTACTTGTTCTTGAGATATCACTCTAACGATGATCCTGCAAACTGTTAAGAGGAATAAAACACTTTGAGCTGGTAAGAGTAACTCCAGTTAACTCACACAACCCAGTCATTGATCATTTTCCTGTAATAGCACAGCTCTGAGTGCTTTACTCCTTAATTAATACATGGTATACATCATTAACAGTTATAATAAGTAAAAATCTGTAAATAGCTGTGGGCTGTAACAGCATTAAAACTATTACTTCAGTGGATAAATCCTCAGCTCCTGCTCTCACATCCTAATCACACACACAATCATTTGGGATTTTTGTCTTTTTGTAAAGCAAAAAAACAAAACAAAAAAGTAGCTGGACAGACAGGCGTCCCCATCTGTCTCTCCCTCTCAGACAGACAGACACAGAGACAGACACAGAGACAGACAGACAGACACAGAGACAGACAGACAGACACAGAGAGACAGACAGACAGACACAGAGAGACAGACAGACACAGAGAGACAGACAGAGTCAGACAGACAGACAGAGTCAGACAGACAGACACAGAGACAGACAGACAGAGAGTCAGACAGACACAGAGACAGACAGACAGACAGAGTCAGACAGACACAGAGTCAGACAGACAGACAGACACAGACAGACAGACAGACACAGAGACAGACAGACAGACAGACAGAGTCAGACAGACAGAGTCAGACAGACAGACAGACAGAGTCAGACAGACAGAGTCAGACAGACAGACACAGAGACAGACAGACAGACAGAGAGTCAGACAGACACAGAGTCAGACAGACAGACACAGAGAGAGACAGGTGTAGCTGCTCTGATTAACGTCTGATTAACAAACCAGAAAAGATAAACCACAAACACACAGAAAGAGAAACAGCTTGAACTACGTTCAAAGAAGGACCATTTCACTCTGACTCACCGGTAACCGTTAATATTACCCGAACGTGATGTATTGAGAAAAGAAAAGGAAAAAACCTAAACTTGCATTTTGTTTTTCGTTCACGGTTTAGAAGGCTAACTTCATCTTCATCATCACCATCTTCTTCTTCTAGCGCCGGTATGAAGAGAGGCTGAGACGCTTCAGCGGACGTGTCTTATGAATGGTTGATCAATTGGATGGGCGTGTCTCTAAGTCCACATGTGAACTAGTGATGGGATTTTCGGCTCTTTTCAGTGAGTCAGATCTTTTGACTCGGCTCACGAATAAGAGCCAACTCTTTCTTCCAAACGTCTCATTGTCAAGTTTGCGATATTTTGACCAGTGGTGTTGTTTCTTATGAACTCTTACTGCACCTTTTAATAAACAAAATAACATGGCTTTGCGGTGGATTTGTCAAAGGAAAAAATGTCTCATTCACCAAAAAAGAGCTGAGTCAAAGAACCGACTCAAAGACCCGAATCTTTCGCGAGACACATTTCCTTCAAAAAATCCTATCAAGTCAATTTATGTTCAGCTATTTATTAAGGTGAAGCTTATAATCATGTATAAATATGATATAAAATCATGTTTTTCTCATATTAGCTACCTAGCGAAAATATGTAAAATAAAAAAAAAAAAAAAAAAATATATATATATATATATATATATATGTAAAAATGCATGTGCATATATAACTATATGATTCAAATAAACAGAAACAGCAGCACTGAGTCAATGTTGTGTATTCAGTTCTGGTAGTGTCAGATATTTTTCATTAAAATCTCATTGTGAACAGACAGGGAAACACTATATACTTATTAAATCAAACTCACTTTGAATGTTCGTGTTTATGCGAAACCATTTTCTGCACGAGCCCGGACAGAGCTGCTTGATGATGTCAGAACATAGGTCTATCGTTAGGGGATCTTCGTCCTATAATCTGACATGGAGAACACACATTATCACACAGTTCGTTATATAATCTGGCCAAGATTTTATTAGGATCTCATATACAGAACCAATGCGGCAAGTAATAATCTTAAAAAGACTGCACGATAATCACACAGTCTAAAACAGTCTTAATGAGAGTGATAAATCCAGTAGAGAATGTAAAACAGTGGGATTTACCAGTGAGAATGATGGCGAATTTAAATTTAGAAGGTAATACCATTTGAACCCTTTAATTAGTGTCAGATTTGTGTACAGTAAAGGCCTATTGAACAAAGCGTCAAAGATCAGACAGCCGTGATATGCAGCAAAGATTCAGTGCTGCATACATCATTCTTCATATACCTTGAGAATGAGCACACATCATCCCCCCCCCCTGAACAAAATTTACAACCGTTTCTGTCTGGTGGACCACACAGATCTTCCACTTCTACATTACAACAGTTGAAGGGTGTGTGCTATATAAAATAAAGCAGTCCTGTGTCTTGAAAAGGCATATAAATCTCCTACTGAGGCTAAAGACAATGGTAAGCAACAAAAGAAAGAGAATGCAGTGGTGAAGGAGGTTATTACAGCATTTAAACTGACACATGCTGTGTGTTTTGTCCTGTACTTATACAGTACTGTAACCTCGGTTTTAACTGAAGTTTAATAAATGTTTTCAAGCATAACATTCCTCCTGAATTTCAGTTTTGATCTGTATTCTTCTTAGTCGGCTGCATTCAGTACACACTAAATCATTCTACACTGGACCTCAGAGGTTTCCATATCTGAATAGGGTATATATATCCCCTGATATATATATATATCCCCTGATATCTTTCCCTGAATAGTTTCTAAATCATAGTAGGGATCTGATTAAATCTTAACTTTCTGAGAATGGCCTGCTTTCATCTATTAACACACACACACACACACAAGCACACATGTAGGTGCACAGTCACTCTTTGTGATGCTTGGATTCAACAGCAAATGCAGGCACACATGCAAGCTGAATTAATTTGGCCACACACACACACACACACACACACACACACACACACACACACACACACACACACACACACACACACACACACACACTCAAACACCTAGCAGAGTGTGCATTCTGAGATATATGCATATATTTATTCTAATACATTTATTGTAATATATTCCAATATACAAGAGCGATTAGCAGTCACCATCATTTCATTGTTAATTATTATATTTTATACAGCTTTTTAAACAGCACTGTTGAATCTGATTAGCCAAATGGTGATTAATTTTCTATAACAGAAGCCCTGACAATAGTACCAGCTGCAAGAAAAATCCCAGGTTTATATTAATGCACTCACTGTAATAAATTACACTAGTAATAACTAACAACTAGTAATAACTTGTACAGGGACTTGTATGGCTGAGGCTTTAATTTAATTCAAATAGTAAATGTATTAAAAAACATACTGTAAAAAGTATTTGGTAGGAGTCTCCAGTGTCAGCACATTGTAACAGTCAGAGATAAAATGGTAACTTTGACAAGCTGCATATTATTTTTGTTTTATTAACTTCGAGAGAGACAAAAAAGAGATGTTGGTGAAGAAATACTGCTACAACATAAGTGATAACAGGAAGTAACTTGTTTTTCAGACATTCCACAGAATTAAACGTAACTATAAACTGCTAAAAAGTATGGAGTGTCATTCTTTAATTAATAGAAAAATGTAATTGTTGGCAAATTGCTATGGTGTAGGAGGAATAACACACTTCAGGTCATGCTGTTGTAGAAAAAAGGATCAACTTCAGGGTGTAACAGTAACTCCTTTACATATCATTGATTATTTTATATAACAGCATGTTTTATTATAGTTTTAAATATAAATTGCTCTTATTTTTGTAATTTCTCTGTATTTTATGTTAAATATATGGAATGGTTAGAACGGTGAAGAAGTGTAATTAAAAACATGACCTATAATATCAGCATATTTTACAGAATGGAAAATAATGATAACACTAACCCATTAATTTTAGGATAGTAACGGCGTTGGCATGGTACCCACAGAAAGAGGTCTTCTGTACCCTTGGTAGCCTGACCATAGTCAGATCTTAATGATGACCTGTACCTTTAGGGCTACATTTACATTGTTTACACCTTGCAGAGTGAAAAAGCTGACTGACTGTACACATTTTGACTGCCTTATTGCTTTTTTTGGACCTGGGCAGGGCAGCGGGTCCCCAGGACTGTATTATATGAACCGTGCTCTAGAGAAATACACTCTGTTGCCTGATTCTGTTGTTGAAGTGGATTTTTTTTAGCTCATGTAACATTCAGAGCGAGCTTAGATAAATCAGCACTGAGGAATGTGACTGCAGTGTCTGGTTACTGTAGCATATCACAGGTATTAGCGCAGGATTAAAGACTGATAGCACAGGACCTTTGAGAGATCAGAAGCCCTGTATATCACAGTTCTCAGCGTACTGATCTACAGAGCGTCTTTGCCTGTCAGACTAGTGTTCAATTCCAAGTGAGAAAATATGGCCAGGTTTCACAGAACCACTGCTATGAGCCTTCTTGTAGAACTTTTGGCCAGATCCTGCAGATTTACTGACAGGTATACAGTTAGTAACTGTATAACATACTGCAAGGTTTAACAGTGCAGTACTAAATCTGATTACTGAGTCCTGTAGAGTAGTTCCCTATCATCAGGTCATTTCCATACAGACACTCCATCTCACTCACAAAGAAATTACCTGAATACATAAACATGTTTGGTTGAGTTCTTGAAACTTTCGATATGTCTGCAGGTAATAGATGCGTAAATACTCCTAAACTCCTGAACCACAGAGAGCAGGTTGTAGGCGGTGCCGTGACCCGGATAAAAACACTAATCCTGGAGTGAAGTAATTAAAGGGAGTCACACAGGCTACTGCTTTATTGCAGACTCGGATTAAGCAGAAGGAGCTTGCTGTTACAGGCAGAGTTATCCTGTAATTGATACAAGACTTTTCTCTCCAGGTATCTAAGGAGCAAATCCTGGCTTGTACACACCAGCAAGTCTGGAAATCACACAGTTGTATGCAGGCATTTATCACAGGTATTAATTTCTTTTATGGCCATTATGCTCAGAACGTATTATGACGTACATTAGATCACTTATACCACTTCTTAAAATACAACAAAAGACAAAAAGCATGAAATAGTGCAACATTTTCTTCATGGTTATAGACTAGTAAGCTAGTGCATGATGTTATCCCCTGATTGGGAACTGTTAGACAGTGCCCAGGTTACATGAGTGAGTAACTGGTTAAATAACCTAATAAATAATAATAAATAAATAAACAAACAAACAAAATAGACACCAGGCATTAAAATCTACATACACCAGTAGAAATGAAATGGAAAAATTCAGTTAAGAGTAAAAAAAATATATATATATATATATATATATATATATATATATATATATATATATATATATATATATATCTGTATATTTATATGTGAG
>CM075004.1:30476543-30514667 GCA_037576675.1 Pangasius sanitwongsei | reverse complement strand
GCAAAATCACAAAAACTCTGTCATTGTCCAAATACTTCTGGACCTAACTGTGTGTGTGTGTGTGTGTGTGTGTGTGTATATATATATATGTATGTATATATATATATAAAATATCAAATTTTTTTTTTTTAACTCACCAATGTCTCTTCAAAGTCTCTCAGCTCATCACTGGTGTTCTCTGTCTTCTCACTAGACACGCTGACACATTAGACAACACATTAGACACAGTGTTACATCATGACTTGCTCATTTGTAGTGTGTGCATGTATCTCTGTACGAGTGTGTTGTTTTATACAACGAGGCCTACATTAGTTTCTGTAGTTTGATTTCTTTCTCCTGCTCTTGCATCCTCAGGGTTTCATATTCACACTGCAGCCTTTTCTGCTCCAGCAACAAATTCTCATTAAACCTGAGAGGGAAAAAAGATATTTAATAATGAAACATTTTTATGAGTGTTTCAAGAAGGTGTGTGTGCTCTTTTACTCCTTCAGTTCGTCCAACATCCTCTGTTTGCTGTTGAACTCCTCGCGCAGTTGAGCCAACATCTTCGACTGAGTCTCTCTGTGACCTTCAGTCAGAGCGTCCTACAAAACATACATACACAGATCTCTGGTTTTTAATCTTCAAGTGAGCATTATTGTTCATCAAGCTTTTCAGAGTAGAAAAATCACTCTGTGTCAGGTGTAATTTTGGTCCTCCTACTACACATACACATAAAAGGAATTCATCAAGATTCCTAAAAGTACATAAGCGTTTCCATAACTTGAGAGGCATCATAGTGAGTTAGGAATGAACAAAATGGCTGCAGTCAGCCTAAACGATAGTGGGTTACTCGACCACTTCAGCTAGAAACAGGACACGGTTTTATGCACTGTGGATGGAGACAAGTAAGAAATGAATCATGTAATATTTATGCATATTAATAATAATACACACAGTTGGTGGAGCTAACCAGAGAACATCACAGAGGTGACAATATTGCTAATAAGAAAATCCTAGCAGCCAGAGAGAAAAAAAACAAAAATGACCAGAATGACCCTAGGGTATGCCGCTGGGTAATTTATTTACTAATTTATTTTTCCATCGTTTTCAATAATAAGAAAACAACAAGGCAAATAATGTGACCACTACTTAATTAGGAGCTTCTCCTTTTCTTTATGTACTTGTTTCTATTGGCTCACAAGACTAAGGTGTATGGAATCACAGGACAAAGTTCACATAGTTAAAGTTACATAAACTGAAAGTAACCAATATCATGGTGCAAAGTTGTCTCTTTTACGTTCTGCATCCTTTCCCCATCAGTGAATTGACTTTTTATGCCACATGAATTTTATTCATGTTTGTTCTGAGTGGAGCTGAGAAAGCAGAGAAGTATAGTTTTCAGGAGTCTCCTTTATCGCTGTAGCAAGGGATCGAAAATGGTAAATGTTACGGCTAAACTCTAGATGTTGGTACCTCTGACTTTACCACAATTGCTCCTCCTCATTGAAAATAAGTCCATATAGTTTGAAAAACTAACTCCTACGTTCTACTCAGAGCCTTTTTACTCAAATGAGCACTTATAGCATAATTCATAGAAGTAATTGAGAAAAGACTGATTAATTCAGGACCAGATGCTTCTTGTCTCTTTGTGCAGACGTGTATATAATACCTGGCTCTGCTGTGACTGGTTTATCTTTAGCAGCTCTTTCTGCTTCTCAAGTTCACACAAATCCTGGTTGCTTTCTGCAAAGAGAAAACGTCATTCATTATGAGAACAAATTTCCTTTTATTTCTCTTTCCATATACGTAGTGTAGCTAACACATAATTATTCTGTAACAGGACAACTATAGATTATTTCCTTCATTATTACAGAAATATCTCAATATTTAAGAATTAATTTCAGACACAGGAAAAGTCTTCAGGGGAGAGGAATTTATGGTTTCTCAGTAATGTTACAAGCTGCATTTTTTTGTCTTATCAAGAGGGAGAAAAGCTGAGAGTCTGTTCATATCTGCTATAAATGAGAACAGGAACTTGTTTCACAGATGTTCCACAACATTAAACATTAAATCGACTTCACGGTGGTACCGCTTGACTCCGCTTCATCACACTATGATATCATTAATTATTTTCCATAACAGCATCAAAGGAAACCACATTCATTTGTTTACCAGCTGCTTGCTCAGAGTTACCGTATGTGTGAAGTTTGGTTATCTCTTCAGCAAGCATGCGCTGAGTGAGCTCCAGCGCTCTCCTCGTCTCCTCGGCTTTCTGCACACACTCAGTCAAAGACTTGATCTTCATCTGGTACTGTAGTCATGGCAACAAAAGGGGAAGAACTTCAGGACAGGATGTCCATCATCACTTAAAGAAATGCTGTGAATGATAGTACACACTGACCCCTATTGATGCAATGCTTTTGTCTCTTCAATGTGTTTAAGTTTTCAGTGGGTTTTTTAATAGGAGGTTTTTGGGGGGTGTCCAAACTTTTGGAAGTCTGTACATGTGTTCAGAGCAGGGTTAAAATGATTTCTTTCAATACAGCTTTAAAATGTTAGACTTCTGTATATATACACACACATACATTTCATCACATATATATATATTTATAGTCTTATAAAAATGTTTGTTTATTGTTTTTATCACTGAAATCTGTATCTAACATAAATTTAAATAGTGAGGTTAAAGCCTGTGTATAAAATTATTTCTGAATATTTTTGGTTTAGGTTTTCATGGTTGAAATTTTTTCTATTTAAATAAATAATGAAGGCAATGTCCATGTATAAATTTATTTCTGAAAAAGTATAGGGAATAAGTAGTTTTCATTTAAAGAAAGCTTTTATTTAAAGTAAATTGTTTTCATTTAGAACTTATCCAATCTCCTCACATAAGCAATGAGGAAATCGGACTGATTGGGGAGAGAGAAATGCCAACAGAATTCAAAGCTTGAGAATGAAACGCCTGGCACCTCACCTGAGAGATGAGTACGTGACAGGATGCTAGCTCTCTCTCACTGGCCAGGATCTTGAACGAAGTGTGCTCATGGGTGGACTCTAACCGTTTGGTGCGACTGACGAGGCTTTTCAATTCAGACTTGAGCTTTGTGAGGAAAAGCCGAACCACTGAGAACTCGTCCTCTAAAGAAACACCATCCTCACACACCTACAACACAGACAGCGAGAGAGAGAGAGAGAAATGGATAGAATTCAACAGGATGTTCGATGCATGTCTAAACTGGATGTGTCCGTGTACCATTTTGATTTCACTAACACAGATGGCGGTTCCCATGTCGCTCAGATCTCTCAGCAGCACGTGAAGAATGTCCACTGTCCTCCTCTTCTGAACAGCGTCGAGTTCCTGCAGCTCTGCTAACTCGCTCTGAGCGGCCTCTAGCATCTCCTAACATAGACAAACACACAATTATGTAGGTGTCTATGTAGTCTTGTTCTACATTCGCCCCACCTGTGAGTATGTGTATGGAATGTATATAGGGTGGTCCGTATACTCACGTTCTTCATGGCGAGCTGCTCGCTGAGCGTGCGGTTTGTTTGTGTTGAGTTGGAGGCCTCTTGACTCTTCTGGTCGTAGTTAAGAGCGAGTTCCTCCAGTGCAGACAGCACCTCCCTCACCTCTCCCCTCATCTCCTCGTTGTCTCTCTGCAGAGAGCACAGCTCCTCCTGAACACGAGCGCAGTCCCGCCGTGACGAGGCCAAGAACTACACGCAGCAGAACAAACAGTTTAGCTAGTATATGCTTTACATTCATTTTCTTATGGTAGATACAGCTTCATATAATGGTACAGAATATAATTTCTTATTGAAGAGCCACAACATTACACAGCTTTGCATTGGACCTCTTTCATCTCTAACTCTACAAATAATAATAATAAACGAATTAAAAATATATATTTATACAGTGTTCTGTTTGTGTCAGAAATCCTCAGAACTTTAGCACATACAAAGATAAAGCAGTCACAATTTCTGCTATTTGTTTTAGTCATGAAACATCTGGCACCAGAAAGTCATGAAACATACAGTACACTGGTTGTCAAAAGTTACCAGTCAAAATACCTTTTCTTATTGGTTAAACAAGCTATGGAGTCATTTTATATACCCTAAAAGTATTAACCCTGTTAGGAATTAGGAATCATGGGCTGAATTTTCTGTGTAAATAAATCTCTGTAGGGTTTAAGCTCTCCAGCGCCCAAGTCTGACAATCCCAATGTATGCTATGATAGACCTGTTCATGGTATACTGTAGGTAGTTGACAGTCTCTGACCTCTTCCTGCACTTCCATCTGTAGCCTCAGTTTCTCCACCAGCTGTGTCTGTAGGTTAATCTCTTCGTCCTACAGAGAGACACAATCCATCACTTATTCACTCTAATAGCTCAAATGATCAGTAGATGTAGGTCTAATGCTTCACGTGTGTATTTAACACCACCGTGCAGATGTAAAGTCATTCAGGCATGTACACACCTTATCATCCAGTAGTTTGTACAGGTTGTTGATGTTCTCCTCGTACTGACTGCTGTCCAAGGCTGGCATTTCAGAAGTCAAGCCATTACTGATGATTGGTGTGTGGTCACTAAGCTCTTCCTGTTTTTTTTCACTCAGTTGCTCCATCACAGGTACACACACACCTGAGATACACCACATACACATATTCAGGTGCCTGCCCTATTTCCAATACCTATCCAGTGGTTGATCTGTGGTATGCCATGGGATAGGTTAATCTGAGATTTAAAGCCCAGTCTAAAATTTGGACACCACTAGAAATCTCTGGAGAAGAAAATCATCCTCAAAATCGGCACAAGCATCCTGCAAACATTAGACATACAGGTAACGGCACAAAAATATACACACGAAAAAAAAAAGAGAATATAACAAGTGGAATGAACACACAATCCTGATAAAACCCCAAGTCGAACTTTCTAGATTTTTTTCCCCTCTGTCAATTGTGTCCCTTAATTTCTCTCACCAGTTCTCCACTGATTGATCTCTATCTTTAGTTTCTCTATGAGCTCTTTCATATTAACGCCTTTCTGTTTCTCTTTGTCATATTTCTTCTTCCACTCCTCTGCTGTCAGCTCCAGATTCACACACACTGTGTTCCTGATGCTCTTTGCTCTGTTGGGGAAAACACACACACACATGTTTACATATGTTTTCCATTGTATTAGACATATAGAACAAGGATGGGTATTTGCTCTTTTCTAAATCAGTTATAGGAAGTTAAGGCACATTTAAGCAAAGTTTAATTGCAGTGATAAGATCAGAAAATGAAAAATAAATCTGGAAATGCATTTACCCTGTGTGGATTTATGTGTGTTTATAACGTAGCTTTTTTTTTTTTGGCACCTTTACACATTTACGTATTACCTTTGTCCAAAGAGGAGTGTAGATCTCGTCTCGGCCTCGTTAAAGGCAGATGGAGAGCAGCAGATGATGATGGTGGTCCTGCAGTTTCCACCCAGAGAGTCCTGAAGGATCCGAGTCATCTTACTGTCACGGTACGGCACGTGGGTTTTCTAAAACACACACACACACACACACACACACACACACACACACACACACACACACACACACACACACACACACACACACACAAGGCCTTATGTATTTCTTGATCGCTATGTCTTTTCTGATATAAAACACAGCCGGTCCCATGATGACAGGGTTGCCAGGTCTGTTATTTATCTGTGCTACTTTTGATCTGCTGCCACAGGTTGATTTTTTTGCCTGCAGATTGTGAAGTTTGGACATGTTGGATTAAAATCAAATCAAACAGGTAATTTGGAGGTTTTTTACCTGCAAACTGTAAACGCATAATATATGACTTGTGTATGTGAGACTGAAACAGGTGAAATTGTGCATCTGTTATTTATTGTAAGCATAGCACAAGTGTATGAAAAAAAACATTTACTGTATGCTTGCTATGCATCAGTGATGGTTTAGTCTTAGCTATTCTTTATTTTGAAAATAGATGTATAATAACTAAAATACAAGATTATTGTAGGACCTTGAAAAAGAACATACAACACATTACTGTTTATGTTGGGTTTTTTTTGCTTGGTTTTGGAGTTTAGTATAGGATTTTGGGAGAATAGGCCCATCATACAGATCTGGCAACCTTACATGATGAAATATCTGCTAGACACACAAACTACAGAGAGTGTAAGTCTCTTACAGTCCCCTCTGCCAGTGCAGAGATTACATTGCCAAGAGCTGACAGAGACTTGTTGATCATTTTTGCTTCATCCAGCACTGCGCCTGCGGCACCAGTTTTACTGACCTGCAGGACAACAGCAGAAACAGCGACGTTCAGCAGATAACCATGCTGCACAGCTCACTTTACAGTAACAGCCTTATCTGATACACAGACGTACAGTAATAAATTCTTAGAAATCTGTAATAAGAAAATGAATCAACAGCGAATGAGTGAGCTTCCAGGATGTTTCTTTTTCTATGTAATGTGTTACACATGGTGATATGAGCATACACTGATTTCTAGAAAACTACAGTCACATATTGTGACACAAGTAAAGAAGAAAACACTTGTTTGGGGGGGGGTGCTATTATAGAAAAATAATCAACAACAGGGTCATGTGATGCAGCCTGATGAAGTGGAATTACTGTTACCACCATGAAGTTGATTAATTTCCTATAACAGAATGTCCTATTATGTTTTATTTCTCTTATAGCATAGCAATTTGCCAACGCTAAAATTTTTTTTGTTATTTTTTTAGTTAAGATCAAGTGGTTCTTTTTATCTGTTCATAGCTGTATTTAATGTGTAAACACATTTGTTCCTGTTGTCACTTACAATATAGCAATTATAAATAAGTCGTTCCATTTTTTTCTCTCTCAAAGTTAATAAGACAAAATAAATCAATCCTACGTCAATGCCAAGCAGCATTTTAATAACAATAAAATATTTTACTTCTTGTTTGTGTACAACGAATGGCAACAGAATAAACCTAAAGCTTCTTCAATGTCTTTACGTCAACTAGAAACTGATTCACACCTTCTCGCTGCCAGCCAGGTCGACCAGGTAGAGTTTTCCTGTGAGTTTGTGCGCCGTGTCCAGGTGCTCCTGTTTGATACTGATGAGGAAGATGCTGTGGCTACGGGAGCTGTGCTCGTTCATATCTCACACACACACACACACCATCAAGATGATATACATACAAAATATGGCACCATTCACAATGAACAGAGATGGCCAGGAACCAATGTAAGTTGTAAGTGGTCAGGAAATAATAAAATAAATCTCATACACCACGTATGTAGTTAATGATTTACGTCAAAGGTGTTAATATGAGTCTAATAGTTACTTTGGATGGAGTAAAAACACTCACTGGTTACTGCTACATGTCGGTTTGCTTTTCCATCATCAATCACGTCCATCATTTCCTCTGGACTGGAGACAAAGCGCTCAGTACAACCCTACCACACGCACACTACACTAAATTAGATTACACTAATTTTAAAACCCGATCACACTTTTTAAACCTAAACATCTGCATTAATTCAATTCAATTTTACTTTTAACAACTGACATTGCCACAAAGCTGCTTTACAGAAATCCTGATGTAGATTTAGATTTCTACTGAACAAGCAAGAGGTGACAGCGACAGTGAAGAAAAACTCCCTGAGACGACAGCAGATAGTAGGATTATAAATCATTATAGTACACAGGTGTAGAAGAGCAAAGATGAGCAGGATGTTCAGTATGAGCATCATAGTCTTTATGATTACAGCAGCAGTTCTTAGGGTTAATAATTACATATTTAGTCATGGTATTTGTAATCAGTACTGGATTATAATTTTTCAGTAATCTACTCAACACTAGCAGTAGTGAACTGTGTTACCTTTACATACGGAACACGATTTTTATTCTCATGCACCGCCAGGTTAGTCTTCGACACTACGAACACAGAAACACTTAATCAGCGTAATTCAAGCCTTTTTTTAATCAGGCTTTTTTCCAGAGAAATATAATTATGTCACGTGACTCGCAGATGTTAGAGTTTGATGAAGAGAGAGTTTTTACGAAGCCAATGACAGCCAATGATGGTGCAGATTTTGAGTACTCCAACACATAATTCAAATATATAAATTTGTCTCAAACTGAAACCAAAGACTGAAACCAAGTGAATGAAGGCTGATTATCAGGAATAAGAAGTTACTTCACATGGATATAATAACATATAAAGCCTTACCATCCAACAAATCCCTGATTTTCTCCAGGTAGATTTCAAAGTAAGAAACCTGTAAGAGTCAAGACACAAGATCAGTGTGTGCACCATAAAATGTATACAATCATATATTCATATTTAGTAACTGCATTAATGTGGTTTAAATGACTAATCTGTTCATATTTTGGAAAAATAGAACCATTAGAAAAGAAAAAATCTGGTTAATTAGAAACTGTCGCAGACAGATTCAAACAAAAATTGTACCTGCTGGAGTGGGTGGGAGTGGGATTAAGGGGGGAAAAAAAAAAAAAGGTGTTCCTCACACACCACTACATCCAGGTATAAAACCCATCCAATTGTACAGAAAGAGTCTCGTGACTCACTTTAATATGGAACTCGAGGTTTTCCTGCATGGAGTAAATGTGATCGAATATATCATGAGCGATACGAGGAATTATCCCCATCATCTGAGGGTCATGGAGCCTCCCCTGTAAAATAAAGTGTGGGTCAAGATCAATACACACACACACACACACACACACACACACACACACACACGCTCACTACACTCACCTCCATGGTGTGTGTTTTCCCTGATGATGTTTGGCCATAGGTAAATATGGTGCCATTGTAGCCACCCAGAACATCTAAATATCACACACAGATCATCACAGAATCAATTTCAAAATAAAAAAAATACAACCTGAGAGTGTGTGTATGAGAGTGTGTGTCTTCAGATAACGATGCAATATAATGTACCTCTGACGGTGTCTTTAGCACAGAATTCATAAACCTGCTCCTGCGTCATGTTGGGTGGCAAAACCCGGTCAAACACATAAGGCTTACCCTGAACAACACACACACACACACACACACACTTTTTATAGAATGATATCTTCACCTTTACTAGGGTACCATTTAGCGGGTTTCCCCTCAGAGAGACTTTATACAACAGATATTTTAGCACTTTTTTGGATGGAGGTAATGGAAACATTTTATGCATGACAACAAAACTGGTTCCATTTCTATTTAGTGAATAAATGGTCAGTGTACTACAGTGTGGAAAAACTGGTAAATGGTAACATCCTCTGACAGGAATATCACTGTAATTAGTGTCATGTGACCTCTTACAACAGAAACCAGCTAAAGACAGGACTCACACTGAGCACCACTGTGTCACTGCCTTTAAATCTGATGCTGTGTTTGCTTCCTCTCTTGACTTCTGACTCGTTCAGAGGTCTGAACCGACACATCACTCTGACTCCGCACTCCTGCTCCATCTCTACACATGAAACATATCAAGCCGTGTTTCAGGAAATCAACACTCAACGCTCATTTAACTAAGTATTTAACACCACACAAGTCTTGAGTCAGTCTTGTTGAAAGCAAATGGAGGACCAGGACTGAGGGAGTGGGAAGGTGGCGCGCGCGCTGCGGGTGCAGGTGCCATTAATTAAACTACGCGGGAACTTTAATAGTGACGAGTCGCTCGCGAACGAGTCGGTTCTTTGAATCGGCTCTTTTAGGTGACCTTCGAGAGCCGACTCTCATACTGTATATGAGTGAGTTTTTTTCTTTTTCTTTTTTCGTTTGTAGATGTAGGCAATAATTTTACTCTTGCTGCGTAATCAAAATGCTCCAATACAAAACCCAGACGTGTGTGTGTGTGTGTAGGTAAGATGTGCTGTATGTAGTGTAATATAGGAGGTAATTAGTTTATCCATCCATCCATTTTCTGTACTGCATATCCTACACATGGTCATAGAAAGCCTGGAGCCTATCCCAGAGCACTCAGGGCAAGGCAGGGGGACACCCTGGATGGGGCGCCAACCCATCACAGGGCACAATCGCACACACACACCCAACCACACACTACGGACAATTTGGAAATGCCAATCAGCCCACAACGCATGTCTTTGGACTGGGGGAGGAAACTGGAGTACCCGGAGGAAACCTCCAAAGCGCAGGGAGAACACGGAAACTCACACACGCGGCAGAGGCAGGAATCGAAGCCCCAACTCTGGAGTTGCAGGGCCACCACGCACCCCATGGAAATATGAATCACAGACACAGCAGGCACAATAACAATGCAGGGATGCGTACTTGATTTGTCAGTGCACCTTGCCCTTTATTTTACAATTATTTATAGATTTCATAAATCTATGCAATCTTTTGCAATGTATTGTTTATTATTGTATATTTTATTCATTAGAAGGTTAGAGTAAGATTTAATTAAACAATTTAACTCCTAGCAAGATTGCATTACTGAACGGGCCTACCGGGCACAGGCCCAGGGGCCCAACGAGTCAGGGGGCCCCAAAGCCAGAGCCCCCCCATAAAGTCACTCTTATTAACTAACCAGAGTCAAAAGACCAAAAGTCTCACTGAAAACCTAAAGAAATTGCCCACACAATAACTTTGAAGATCTCACAGGAATGAATATCTCTGTATTTTGTTGACATGGTGCAGACTTTGCTGCGTGTCCTTAAATCTCTACTCCGTTTCACGCAGAATCACATGCGCCATTTGTATATAATTGTTATTTTATTAAAAAACAGTGTCATCTACTCTCATGCCCTGCCTATGATGGGGTGGGAGGTATCGGGTGCCCAGGGGCCCATTGTCCCCTAAACACTAGTCATAATATCTTAAACCATGTAGAAGAAAAATGTCAACAAACTGTTTGGGAGCTGAAAGAGTCAAGTCTCGTTGATGAACAGACCCCAATGATCTGGCTCACTCAAAAGAGATGGAATATAAAAAAGCAGAAGCCTAAAGGGTTTTTCAGTTGTCACTCTGAAGGAACCCTTAAAGGTTCTATGTAGAACCCTATAAACAAAGGGCTTCCCTATCCAACAGAGTTCCAAGTATTAATTATCCAATGAAGACTTAAAAAAATTTTTTTCTAAGTGTACCTACCAAATTACTGTATAATTCAGTATAGTACTTTCCCCCAGTAAAATGTTGGTTTGTAGATGTCATTGGACTATGTATGAAAATAAGCAGTGCATTGTTCCGACACAGACACGTTTCCTCTTGCCATAGGCACTGCTGCAGAACGTCTGTAGGATCACCACACACAGGAACCAGAGAGAAAACAGCGTAGACAATTAGACCAGGAAGCTGTTGTGGCTCTTCAGTGAACTCACTCCACCCCAAAAATTGCAACAGTTTTCCAATACTCAAATGAATAAGCTTGCATTTTTATGGCTTATTAGAACCACTAGATGGCAGCATTTCACTGAAAAACAAGGGATCAATTAGACTTCAGCATTGTTTTTTTTAATGTTTCTGCACATGTAGCAGTGTAAAGTGGGGTATATTATATATTTTAAATACTACTTCACTTTTCCTGTTGACATTTATAGTTAAACATCTTCATCGCCAAATGGTCACTTTAATTCTCAAAGCAGGATCCATGAAGCACAGTCAGGAGCTCTGTGATTTAAAAAAACAAACAAACAAACAAACAAAAACGTTACAGTGGTGGAAATCACAATGTACTGTTACCAAACCTGGATATATTTTGTAGTTCTTGGGTATCAACTGGTTTGACTGGTCACTTGAATTGACTGAGTTTAATCTAAACTTCAATAACATATTTAAAATTTTATTGTACATATTTAAATAAGCAGCTTAATATTTGAACAGTTCATAAAATAAATCTGTGCTGATGGGGGTATGGATTTTTCTTTTCTTTTCAAGGGTTCCCTGGCTGTAAAAAGTTTGTGAAACCCTGCTCTAGCAAACATCACTTGAATGCTGAGTGTAAGTG
The DNA here is from genome assembly GCA_037576675.1 of Pangasius sanitwongsei. NCBI lineage: Eukaryota > Metazoa > Chordata > Actinopteri > Siluriformes > Pangasiidae > Pangasius > Pangasius sanitwongsei. The sequence continues at coordinate 30,502,708 of CM075004.1, read as the reverse complement.
AAGAAGCATTTGTTAAACAATACTGAAGATGCTGCATAAGAGCATCATTGCATGAAAAGCTATTCTAGCTATAAGGTATGATGGGATTATATCAGTCTTTATATTTGCCATATCTCACTGATATACCACAAAAAAAGACTAATCTATTTCTACAAGTCCTGTATATTTGTTTAGTCTAATGATATAAAAATTGCAGTTTTAGCTCAATTTGGCAACCTCTTAAAGTAATGATGAAAGAAACAAACCAACCAACCACCTTGCATATGCAAGAATTTCAAGTATGAGTGATCAGTTTTTAATTGAAACATCGGTGCAACATTATTTCAATGTTACATCACAGTATGACCTGTAATGTTCACAATATTTACAAAACTGCTGTTCAGGACAACCCATAAAAATCTAAAAAACAAACAAAAGCAAAAGCAAAAAAAAAAAAAAAAAAAAAAAAAAAAAAAAAGAGCAATAAGAAATGATGGACTTCAACAAACTATTCCTAACCTCAGCATCATAGCTAGCTGAAACGAACAAAATCAAGTGCACAACATACTTTGCAAAGTCAACGGCTGTAAAGTATATATCAATGAGAAAATATATACTTAGTTACATGTTGGTTCGGGAAGGGAAAATAACCCCTCCGATACTGACGACTGACGACGTAAAGGTTGGTCATACCAGTCAGATAAAGAGCAAGCAAAGAGACAAGGGAAAAAAAAAAAACTCAGAAAAAGAAAGTTAGCAAACATAGATGAGCAGAAAGCCATGGACAACACTGAGTATCTGAACACAAAACTGGTTTTGACCTTGAGACACTGTGAGTGAAAGGGACAGGGCTGTGTTCTGTGCTCAGAGTGGACTTCACCAGAACCTCGGGACATGCACAGTGCAGACGTCAGCATGGGAAATGATTAATAAAGCATCTTAGGTACATTGGGGACCTTCGACTGTTTGTGCCTATTAGACATCGAGGAGAAAGGTGATGAAAATGTACAGGACATTCAGATGACACAACATGGCTGCTTTCAGATCCATATTCTGTTATATTGCACTCAGAACTCTTAGTAGTGTATTTCCTATAAAGATAAAACAATAACAGCAGAAACTAAACGGTGATAATCGAAATTCCAGATGTGAAAAACATGCCCTCTGTGTAACTGTATATTTCTCACACACGCACACAAAACACACACACACTTACAAAATACTAAAATGTTTTGCTAGTCGAGATCAATACATCATAATCTGACCTGTCCCTATTCCATGTAGCAGGGTGATAAGAGTTAGATATAAACGTTTTCTCATGATTCCCTTTTTTTTTTTTTAACCTCCTGCACGAGGTATATTCTTACATCATCTTAAAGGTACAGTCAGCTAATTCCTAAAGCCACACTCTCATTGTACTGACTGGTTGGATGTTGGTAGGCCACATCATTGTTCTTTATTTTTACCCTTTTTCTTGCTAATTTTCTGGCTAATTCCCACCCACTAGGCAGCTCTCCCTTAGCAGCTACCAACCAGGGAGGGTGAAGACTAACACGTCCTTCCCTCTAAGACACGCAAATCTTTTCAAACTGCTACGCCACAGGAAGAAAGAGCTATCTACCCTCTTCCGCATACATAATCTCATAGGTGCCCATGACTGGTTCATTTCTTTCTTATTGACAGTGGAGAGAGTAACACCATCCCTTCCGATTTTCCTCTCTTGGTCTCCCGGCAACAATTCGAACTTATCAGGTCAGTATATACAGGAGTTATGAGGAATACGGCCATGTTCTCATTAGTGTTTCAAATAAGAGTGTAGTGTTACACCGCTCTCTACATTTCTCTTTCACAGTCTGACAGTGATCACACTGATTTGAGGTCAGCTGTGTCTTTCTGTGCTAACGGAGCTCAATCTACATGCTACAAGTGTAAAACTTGTACCCAAATCGCACTCGACGTCCACATAGCGCCCTTTCTATTCTGTAATCTCTTACTCCCTGACCTCTGGTGGTCTCGCAGCCCTCTTCTCGAAGAAGTGAAATCTGAACAGACGACAGCTCTCCCTGAGTCGGGGAGTTTCACCAAACTGTCCTACACACTGCTGCAACGGAAAAATAGTAACAGTAACACCGATATACAACAAGCTATGACACTGCACGGGCCAAAAAATATAGGTATCTGTTAATCTGTTAGAGGAATAATACTGAATATGAAGGCTGTAACTCTTGAGTAAGAGTGATACATATAGATATAAGCTTTATACATACACATGTAAGGCTTTACAGAGCATTCGCTCAGGGTTGCATTATTGCCAAGAACAATCGAACAGTTAAAAATAAATACAGAATACTGTACAGAAATAATTTATAACCAAAAAATAAAATAAAATAAGGCCCCTAAATTGCAAAACTACCCCTAGACCTGGATGACGGTCACATCTGCACACGTCATGTGATATTTAAAATCAAGCTGGAGGTTTGGTGGGTCATCAATATGCTCGGCTGTTTTTTTTTTTTTTTTGGATCCATAGGCACGAATATTTCCAATCTCACAAGAAATAAATGACAAATACAGCCAGGATGACAAGTGTGTTCTGGTAGTGTTCACTGATAGAAGACCAAACTACAGGGGTCCAAACACTTTAGTCAGTCCTGCAACGGAGAATGTCCCGTTCAGCTGGTGAAGTCCACTCGTCTACACACACACACACACACACACACACACACACACACAGCTGTGATCAGCCATTCTGTTACACTCTCTTGAGTGTATGACATTGTTTAAGGTTATCTCCATTCCTGCCAGTTATAGCCACACGTACACACACACACACACACACACTCCAAATGAAGCACATAAAATTGTCCAACTGACTCTATTTCGTCCTATTCACACGTGGCCATATGGGCCGAGAACTGAATAGAAACCAGCACATTGGTAGATGTTTTCTGCTTTGATTTCTTTTTTTTTTTTGTACAACTGAAGATAAAGTATGCATTGTCTGCTTGTACATGGCATTATCGTACAATATTTACATTTCTTCCCAAGATTTCACCATGAAATTTCTGTATTGTCTATATACACATTGAAAATGTATCAGAAATATTTGGACTGTCTATTCTCTTAAATGCAGTAATTTTTTTTTCTTCTTTTTTTCCATATTTTCTTTGTATTCTAGAAAAAAATAGTTCTTCAGTGAGTTGTAGTCAAATCGCCACCATTTCTGATTGGCTTTATCCAGCACCTGTCAGTCACTTTGTGAGGGCGGGGCCTTGACGAGCCATCTGCTAGGATATAGCACCAGATCTGAGTTTAACAGAGAGAGAAAGAAAGAAAGAAAGAAAGAAAGAGAGAGAGAAAGAGAGAGAGAGAGAGAGACGGCACGAGAACACGAGTGTGTGTTTGGATTCTGTGAGGCTGGATTCTGTTCTGGTCACTTCTCTCTCTCTGTTATCTGGAGATCTTCCTCCTTTTGGGTTTGGGCAGTTTCATCTGCCGTTCTCGCTCTCTCGAGGACATTGGATGAACCTGCAAAACAAAGCAAATTTAAAAAAAAAAAAAAAAAACACTGTTGTCACTACTACACTGACTAGTGAAATAAGGTGCTTTTTATCTCCTGACCAGTCAAGTCCGGGTTGGGGGAACAAATATGGAGGTCAAAGGGCATGTTAACATGTTAAAGAGGAAGAGAGGAAGAGAGAAAGAGAGAGAGAGAGAGAGAGAGAGAAGGCTCACATGATGCACACACTAACCATAAGAACCAGTCCTACCTAGAATCAGCTAACTATCTAGCCTATCATTACCTAACTATCTAGCACATCATTAACAATTTTTTAAAAAGCATTTATGTAGCATGTGAGGGAAGGTAAGATTGTGGTTTGTGTGGACTTGACAGCTATTTCTCCTCTTCCAGCTAGTTTAAAAGATACACTGATGCACAGCTGCATGTTTAATACGAGCTCTACTGTCCTCTCATATAACTGCCTACTATTACTCGGAGAGGAGAGGCTTGTTAACTCTTTAGTGTCGTGAGATTTGCTTGTGAAGCTCAGCTAGATTATAATAACTGTCATTTTTCCATTTCTATCAGACAAACAGGAAAAACACTGCAGAAACTGTCGTCTTGGCTTTTCAATGTGCCCAAGGCCACATGCGAACAATGTAACCATTATAAAAATGGGTTAATTCAACAAAAATACAGCTTGGTTGCCTTTCTACAATACTAACTATAGAGAGCGATTATTTGAATTGTAGTGCAGCTACTCTGCTAATTCTCCTTTCTTTCACCGTGAATAAAACAAAGCGTTAACACTTCTTACGACTCAGCACCACACAAACCACAAACCACTGCGCAACAATCTGAACCTAACATTTGAATTAGGTGCAGTCTGTTCGGTTTCTGTGGTTGAACTGAAGAGGGAGTGATGTAATCTGACGGCTAATTCTGATTATTACTTTGGCAGATCTGACCTTACCAGGTCTCTACTAAATATAGCCCTGCTCAACTCAAATCAGTGTGGAGAAGAAAAAAGAATTTCAGAAATCTCTGAACTGGAAAAACGGCATTGCTCTTTCTTTCACAGTAAGTGGTAAATTCATCACAGAGGCTACAGCTAATTGTAATCATTCTAAAAAAAAAGAAAAGAAAAGCCAACTGTGGCTTTTACTAGGCAACTGTAACTTCACTCTCACACACGATATTTACTTTTTGTGTTGAGTCTAAAAACTTTAGAGCTACGGACACTTCTTTGTAGAAAATTCAAATAGCTGACGTGATTTACAGTAGCAGTAGTGCGAGTTCCTGAAGTAATTTTTGCGTTATCAGTGTACTCATACTCCAAAGCATTAAATCATGAAGCTGATGCCAAGACCAAGTAATTACCCTGCAATATCAGCCATAGAGAGTCGTAGCAGTGCATCTTGAATCACTATGTAATCAATAATACACTGCAGTCAGAGAATCGGAGTTACTCACAGTGCCTGACATCTTGTCCAGCTCACTCATGGCTTCCTGGATAGCAGCTTCTAAATGATTATTCAATTTCCCAGCTCTGAAAAAGGAGATAGAGAAGAAAAGATAAATACTGAGATGAAAGACAGGAACTCAATGTTGATTTTCCCGGCTGCGAAACCTGCTAAAACAGGACCATCTGTGTGGTGGAAGTGAATCAGCAGAGCTGCTGCAGTTCCTCTCCTCACCAGCAGATGGCAGAATGTACGGCTGAGAACAGAATTTCAGATCTAAATATACAACAACTACTCACTCCTGCCCATGTACTGCTATCAGCCGATTGATGTTTACCTCATCCATTAATAAAAGGAACCACACAGATATGTTTCTTAGCATGGCAGTGACACTGACATAGTAACGTGTGTTGGTGTTTTTAAACAGTGTGTATTCTTACTGGCCACTTTATCAGACACACCTCTTTTGTTGGTGAGCCTACTGAAATATTTGCGGCATGTGTTGTATTTTCGTTATTCCTGTGAGAACTTAGGGGTTGTGTGCTGCTCTGATGTCACGGGGGCACTGTTATTGCTAGCGCAGTTACAAAGGCATTTAAAAGAAGAAAAAAATCAAAATGATTTCAAACATAAAGCACAATGGTCAGGTTTCACTGTTAATTCTAAAAATAAAAAACGCTTCTTTTCTCACCCACCATGTTCCAGCCACTTTCAACGTCATATTAACGGGGAATCCAATGTAGAAATACTGGACCCCATGTTCCACAGTAGAATGCAGCTATAACACGATGCAGTTGCATGGTATTACTGCAAAAATGAGATGATGGACACAATGGCACTGACAGCGGTATTATTATTAAAGTTGATGCTTTGGAGGATTATAAGACTAAAGTGCTGCTGCTTTGCTGTCTATAGGCAGAGATGAAGGAAGGGCTAAAGCAGTGGAATGATACTGTGGGTAAATAGACCAACCATGTATATGAAATTTCGTATATTAAGCATTGTAAGTTCATGACGAGATCGTTCTCTGACTCTGCTGCAGATCAAATGGTAATTATAGGTTAATTTTAAGGTTATTAAGGTTAATACGCAAATTGTTCAGGGTGGAGTTCAAAAGCCCCAGTAATTTACATTTACATTTATGGCATTTGGCAGACGTCCTTATCCAGAGCGACTTACAATAGTGCTTTGAAGTCTCTATCAAAAATACATCCTGATATTGGCTCACTAGGTCACAAACTAGGAATACCATCAGTCCAAAACTCTGTTGGGGAGGTAACAGACAAGCGCTCAGACAATACTTTTTTTTTTGGTAAGTGCTAACTTAAGTACTTTATGAAGAGGTAAGTCTTTAGACGTCGTTTGAAGACTGCCAGTGACTCAGCTGTTCAGACATCTAGGGGAAGTTCATTCCACCACCTTGGTGCCAGAACAGAAAAGAGTCTCGATGCTTGCCTTCCTTGTACCCTGAGAGATGGTGGGACCAGTCGAGCAGTGCTAGAGGACCGGAGGGAGCGTGTTGCCGCGCGAGGTGTGATGAGTGCTTCGAGATAAGTGGGTGCTGGTTTGTTTTTGGCTTTGTAGGCCAAATAATTTGTAGGCCAGTAATGTTGCTGCATTTGATAAACTCACTACACTCACTACCATGCCATTATGCAAATGTCAGTGCTGCACTGAGAACTATCCACACCACAACATCTGGCCATCAGTGGTCCCTTTCTAGAGAAAAAACAAACATGCATAGCAACAGAGCTGTGCATCTATATCATGGTCAGTAAACCTGATAAAACTCCCAGTGACTGGTGGCACGAAGAGGGTGAACCCAAGGAACTGACAAAATAATGTGAGATGATCACAGAAATGGACACATACCACAAAGAGGAGACTTACTTTCTGTTCCTCTTGGCAGCTCTGTTTAGTGCCTCCAGGTCCTGTGTTAGTGTTTTCAGCTTCTCAGGCTCCACCTAAGTGACATTAATAATGTTTATAACATTTTCTTCTAGCATGAGATTGAGTCAGTGTAGACTTCCAATCACAGGAGGTAACACAGGAAGGTGACACAGGCCCTCCTGCCAAACCACAATGTTTCCAAACGCATACACTCATATGAAAATAGTCGCAGGATAAGCCGGAATTCTCTGCTTTCTTTTAAAAGATGAACCCTCACAACTATTTAAAACCAACAGACCATGAGGAGAGTACATACTTCCTCAAGCCACGTCACAAAAAGTTCTAATTTTCCATTAACAAAGTTTTGCAATTACACTATGTTGTTTGTTTTTGGCTAATGTAGCTAACAGGTAAGGAAAGCATAGAGCAACCAGATTAGCATTATGGAATCTGCCTGTGCCTTACCTTGGCCTGGTCAGACAGTTGCATGCTGGGATTGCGGCCGTGCTCCTCCCCTACTAATTTGTTAGGCCAGGGAGGGAAACCCTTAATTGGCCAGACAAGTTCACCCACATTGAAGCCTCTTGGCCGGTAGTGCAGAAGTTCGGCAGAGGGCGAATCTGGGTGGCGGAGCTCCTCCTCGCTGCTCAGGCTCTTGGTGTCTGAGGGGCTGGGTGCACAGTGCCCGTTAAAGTGCCCGTTGAAGTGGGCGTAGTCCTTCAGCAGCGGTCCCTCCAAGCTGGTGGAGGAGCTGGGGGACTGGTCGTCACCTGTAAGCGGTTCGTTATAGCTGCCTCGCACACACAGAGGCGGACCGCCGTTTATGTGAGCACAACGCTCCACCGTCTGCTCCAGCCGCTCTTTGAAATTGACATGGAGGGGAAGCTGGTTGTACCGGAAGTTTCCAGGATTTCCATCCCCTACCGGCTCAGATGACTCGTGGCACTGTGGGTTTGTATCTGTGCCACTCGCTGCTCTCTCCCCACCGTCACTGCACGGGCTGCTGCGCACCTGCGCTGAACATTCCAGAAACTCGTCCCCCCTCCAGTGGGCGTGACCAGGCTCTTCCCACTGCTGCCCGGGAGAGCGGAAGTAGTCGTGTGTGTCCGTGCTGTCAGGCGTGCACTTGCCCTGCTCTGAGCTCCTGCGTGCACGGTTGTTTCGAGTAGGGGGCGGAGGCCTAGCGCAGGGCTGCACCAGCACGTCTGTGCCTTCGTGCCCACGTGGCCCATGGATGACAACATTGACAGCATGTGGCAAGCCATGCGGCTCTCCGATGGAGGCGGTGAAGGCGGTCATGGCTCTAAGTGCAGGCACAGGGCTGGCCTGTGTTCCACTGCTGCCTGCTGTTGTCGTGGTGATACCCACTTGCATACCTTTACTGGCTGTGTCCACTGCTGTCCGGTACAGGGCTTCCACCGCCTCCGTGCCAGCACCCGGCAACTGCTCCGACCCCTGTCCTCCAGCGCCTGCGGCCAACGTGACCTCGTTCTGCCCCTGGAGCTCTTGCTGACCTTCCTGGAACATTCCTGGCTCAGCAGGAAGTGATGTCACACCAGGCTGAGAGCTCATCTGAGTATGGGAGATTGGTGTGCCGTCTGGCATGCATCCCTGGAACAGAGGAGTCAAAGGATAATATTGTTAAGGTTAAATTCATCTGCAGCATGCAGGACATTAAGGGTGCACTGATCCTGTTTTTTCCATTCTGAATACCAACACCTGTTACTTGTTTTATGAAACACGGCGTGTCCCAAATCGATGTATTACGTCAGTCAACATTACATATGACAAATAAAACATACGGCAATGAACTGGTGCGCAAAATATGGCACATCCGATCTCGTCATAATCATTTCAAATCTGTAGAGGTCTGATAACACTCAGCATTGGAACGTTTACCTTTGTCAAATGGTGAAACTTCTTCAAGAGTAAGACTAATTTTGGACCAGCTTTTCATTTAGTGATAAAGAACAGTGCTCTTACACAGATCCATGCGCCTCACCTGGTACAGACAGCCCAAGTTGTTGGAGGCATTATTCTCAGGAAACGGTGTTTCTGAATAAGCGTGCCCCTGGGTCTGGTATGGGGAGACCCCATGCATGCTCTGGAGTGCTGGATGCAGCTGGTGCTGCTGGTATATGTGTCCTGTGCTGCTCATGATGCTGCCCATCTGAGGATTACCTATAGTGCAGTTCAGCGATGATGCATTACCTATGAGAAATAATAATAAAAAAAAAAAAAAAGAAATATATAATCAGTGATTCTCAAACCTGAACTTGGAGTGCTTTGCATGCTCTAATAAACCTATATCAACTCAGGAAGGACTTTTTTTTTTTAAATGAGCTGATTACTTTAACCAGATTTTTAAGAACAGAGAAAACAACAAAGTATGGAAAGCAAGGCTGGCTACCACTGCAGTACATATCAAATTAGGATTCAGTCCTCGGCTGGGTTCAAATGAGAATTTAAATGTGTACTTCTAAACTAACATTTACTTAAGAGATTTGTTAATTTATCTTTAGATCACCACGAAGACTAATTCATTTATCAACACTACTCCAAATGTAAGTAACCTATGATACTACGACAACAAGTACAACTTGATAGTCCAGTTACTTTGCTTTTAACTCAAAGAAATAACCTTTTGGGTCAGTTCTATTTTCAGCTTGGCTGAGGGCAGGTGGCAGCCATGTGCGTCATCATCTGTATTCTGTTTAACAACCGTTATATTCAGTACCATCATCATCAATATTACTGCTGCTGTTCAGTAAAAAAGAGCAGAAATAAAAGTAGACATAATCAATCCAAAAACAGCCATGAAATGTACAGAATTACATGCTGTGCTGATTGCAATGTTTAAGTGAATATGCTTTAACTGAGTCTGGCCCCTAGAGGGCGGTCTCAGTGCTTACAGTTACGGCTGGTGTGATTGGCCCTCCGCTCTCCAGATGGCACAAAGTCTGCTGTGCGCTCTCTGGCTTTCTCTCAGCATGTATTCCTTTCTCTACCTCTGTCTTCCTTTCCCAGGCTGGCTGATGCTCTCTCGCCCTCTCCCCCTCTCTCTCTCTGAATAAAGAGTGTAAGGCTGCCAGATGGCATGGTAGGTGAGTGTATCTCTCTGAATCTCTGTATATATGGCCAACACCTGCCCCAGAAGAGATTAGTGGTGAACTTCACCCACGAAAAATGTTAATAATGAATAAATGAACACTAAGAGAGACCAGTCAGGCTTATCTATATCAGGCATCAATTACATCCTCAATCTTTTAAAACTTTAAAACACTTTTCACGTGCGTGCGTTTACATGCACACTGATAATCCAGTTTTAAATGTTAAAACACCATCTCATTCAAAATTTGAGAAAACAGCATACTATGATCTCAAATACCATTAAAGCTGTTGGCAAAATTCATAAAATCTACCCATATTTTAACCTCAATAATTAGGTCATTCAGGGCATGTATACCATTGATCTGATCTCTGCCTATATGCAACACCCCAGCGAGCTGTGGGGTCCAAGCAGCTTTCCCAAACAGCACCCTAGTAGCCAGTTCATAGTTACCTAAAACACTAAAGAAACCATAAATCAAGCTCAAGTTTTGTGACTGTTTAGGACTGGTTCAATCCTAACCCTGTGAAACACCTGGTGTAAACCAATTGGCTGTTTTTCAGTAACTCAGTCATCACTAGAAATCCAATAACATTAGGACAATACAGGAGACCAAATTTCAGCTCAATCAGACTTACAGTTCCTGAGAAAGAGCTATTTGAAATCCACTCAACTAGACACGAGTTACAGCTGTTTGAATAAATTAAGCTCCAATCTGCAAGCAGTGGTACGTGGTGCCATATTGTTTAAAAAATCTCAACATGTTTTTAATAATTATTGAGGCTCAGACACTACTCAGAGTATTTTAACACCAATTTTTATGAAGATATGCCAAAAATTCTCTGTTTTGCATATTATGTCAATAATTTGTCATACATTTGTCAATCATTGAGTAAAGTGAATGTTTTTAACAGTAGTTGTTTCAGCAAACTAAAAATTCCTGACAGATTTACACATGTTCAGTAAAAGTGATTTTCTTCATACTGATAAACAGCATAAATCCTATCAGTAAATTTATCAAATTTATTAAATTTATCAGTTGATACAATCAGCCAATTTATCAGATAAACACAATCAGCCATAAATTACCAATCACGCTCAAAGCACAGCTGGTTTACATTTAGTGACACCTGCAAAATTTTATAAAAGGCAAAGCACAGAGAGCTGAAACCAACAAAATGACAACTAAACGGTGAAAGAGCGCATCCTAACTGAGACATGTGCTAAACCTTCCACTAAGGCAGCTGATTCACTGAGACACGTCGGCTACAATAGAGACACACTAACTTTTACTCCGTTTATAGGGTGCCGTTACTTTTGTCCTAACTGAATGGCTAGTCTTATTAGTCTTAATTTATGGAATTGTTTCGATCAATTTCCTACAAGTCATTAATATTCACAAAATGCTTGCTACATTTGTATGCAGTTGAAATAAATAAGCGATTCAGCAGTAACTCATCCCCAGTTACATGATTTGAAGCTGACCAAATAAGGTTTACAGTCGTGAGTCTCCTTATATGCAAATTTACATAAACTCAGGAGCTCTCCTAGGACTTTTTTTTTTCTTCCAAACTGTATTTTCATGAATACCACGTTTATTGTGATATTTAAATCTCCTATTTACATCTAAAGGTATTAAACAACTTGGAACATGACACAGTTTCTTTGAACCCACGCAATTTTTCAAGTGATCAAAAATATTGGAACATGTGACTGACAGGTGTTTCTTGCTGCCCAGGTCTGCCCTGTTAGATTGATTGTTTAAACAATTAATAGCTTTGAATGTCTTCTCTTGGTTTGGTTTGAGCCCTGGGTTTCACCTGTGAAGACTACATTTGTTGTTACAAAGGATAAACCAACATGAAGACCAGAGCGCTGTCTATGGGAGAAAAGCAAGCCATTCTGAAGCCAAGAAGGGTGGGGCAAAAAAAAAAAAAAATAGAAAATAAAAAAAAAATCAATCAGAGCCATTGCACAAGCATTGCACAGAGCCAATACAACTATCTGGAATGTCTTGAAAATAAATACTCTTGTGAATGATTTACAACAAATTTGTTCCTATTCAGCTTGATAAATGAGGCCCAATTTGTTTTCATAAGAATCTTCTATAATTTAGCACTTATCAATGCTATGCCACTACTGTTGAAATAATTTTAACTATTTGCAAGCTTGATTTAAAAAGCAGTGATGCTATCCAGCACTTTGCTACTGGAAAATGAAATTAAAAGTAATAGTTTTGCTACTCGCAGCGATGCTACTAGGAAAAGAAAAATTAATTACTGACTGGATTCATGTCCACCTTGAGTTTTGTCATTGTTAGTTTGCTTAAGTGCATGTAAAACACATTAATTTAATAATAATAGTAAAAAAGGATTTTTGACAGTCATCTAAACATCCTGTACATATAAATACCTTGTAGATGAAAGTGCACATCACTGGGTGTAAAAAAGATCTGAATACAGCTTTCCCAACGCAATACATTTTAAATTTCATGCCCTAGTAAATCCTAATTTCACAAGACCTTATTCATGACACAAACTATTTTTGCTTAAAGCAATCTTTCGTTAATAAACAGACAATAAATACTATTCCTAACCACAGTGAAGTTCCACACGGACCAGCGATTTTCTACCAAGTGCTAGCACAGAAAGACAGCAATTGGAAATATTGTCCACATGACTCAGCAATCTCCCATCCCCTTGATAACGCAGGACGCTGACTCAGCATTATGCCTACCGTTTTAATAGGCTTTGACGTCTCAAAGAGCAGGATGCCCCAGAGAGAGAGACGAAGCTTTGTGTGATGAATCTCAGCAAATATCATTCCTCACCCTGACATTAGCCAAATGAAAGGCTCTAACGTACAAGTCTAAAATGAAAAATCTCATTAATTTTTGGTACTACGTATGACTGACTCTCGGCGCGTGGGCGGTGAATACGATCTGCTTGCACTCGACTGAGATACACACACCAGCCTGTTTACTTTCGCACAATGTGAAATGTCCACATATTGCACTGATGAGACTGATTTCACTAAAAGCTTAACATATCTGATCAGACTGATAAGAGGAAACTTACACACATGCATAGTCCATACTCCACACTCATTCACTGTTTGATAAATAGAATTGGTGGCGGAGGTGGGAAGCCTTGAGCTAGGCCTTGTGCTGCGTTCTTTAATATTTCTTTCAGCTTGTGCATGACTCAACAGCAACTCTGTGCTTAGCACCCAGCCACGTACACACACCGAGGGAGGGTATGCTGAGTGGCTGACAATCTCATTTCCATCAAAGTCAGATTAAAGGCTGTGTGCGTATATGTAACAGGACACAACCCATACATCACCTCGCTGATAAAAATTTGTCAGAAGCTCCACCTCTGTGAAGTTAGCACCCTATCTAAAAGTTAATTTGTATGTTTGTGGTGATTTGTGATTTGTACTGTTTGTGGCAGTTTTTATTTTTAATTTTTTTTTTTAAACATCTGTGGATTAAGTATAGATTCAAACAGGACATGGTGGTGTTGAACCCAACACAAATCAGAGTTACTCTTACCACCTCAAAGCTGGTTATTTCCTATAGCAGAACGTAATGAAGTGTGTTATTCCTATTACGCCTCAAAATACAAAGATATTTTACACAACTCTACGCTTCCTACTTTGTGGCGACAGTTTGGGGAATTTCCTGTTCCAGCATGGCTGTGCCCCTGTGCACAAAGCGACTCCATAAAGACATGGTTTGATGAGTTTGGTGTGGAGGAACTCCAGTGGCCTGCAAGGAGCGCTGACCTCAACCCCACTGAAAACCTGAGAGATGAAACAATGTCGATTGGGAGCCAGGTCTTCTCATGTGTAGGTCAGCTGTCCATGTACTTTTAGCCATATAGTGTATATAAAGAGGAAACGTCACAGTTTCGTTCAACAACTTAATGTTTCAGATTTGTTTATTCATTTATCCAGTGTTTATTTTTCTACTATATATATATATATTTTTTTTTTTTCTTTGCTCTTTAACTTTATTTCCTACCTGGGATTTCAGTAAAATTTACCATCTTGAACTTAAGCTGAATCCCAAATTTACCTTGTTTGCACCCTATATAAGGTATAACAATATTACTGTGCTCCCTAGGTAGTGTCCTTATGCATAATGTAGAACGCCATTTGAGATTTGCCCTGAGAGACTGCTTGATTCCTTGCATTTCTTTTTTTTTTTTTTTTTTGTAAAGTTTGCATTCCAACTCATCAGCATTTTCAGTAAAGTATTGGCACCCCAGTGTGCAGGCAGCCATTACATGAATGTTTGCTCCTCTTTATTTTCAGTAAAGCCCCAAAAGCCTTTTAACATCAAATGACACAACTAGCCACATTTTAAAATGCTTTGTTTGAATTTTGAGCACCATTTTATTACGTGTGCCTCCTGACAGAAATGCTGTTAAGCCTGATGCCACACTGCAGTCACATGATGTATACCTTGCTGGAATGTACCGTTTGTGTGAGGGGATCTGATAAACTGGCAACTATGTGCATACTGCGACACTGTTCTGATGTGCTGTTGATAGCATACACACTCTTTATAGCAAGACTGTATTCTATTGCAGAGCAGAACATCCCCACCATACAGCGCTGCTCAGCAATACGTTAGAACCCAGGACTATCCATTTCTTGGACCAGTGTGTGTGTAGGTTTACCTTCACATGATACTGCCCGTGAGTGGTTAAGGCTTTTATCGTAATGTTGTAGGTTCAAATCCCAACACTGTCACTGTTTGATCCTTGAGCTAAACCCTTAAATCTCAACTGCTCGGTTCTATCCTGTCTCAGTTGTAAGCCACTTTAGGTAAAAATGTCAGCCAAATAAAAACCTAAGTGAGTGCTTGAGCAAGCAAAAAAAAAAAAAAAAAAAAACCAACTTTTTTTTTGGATTTTCCCTCCATTTGCTCCTTAAATTAGTCTTGGCTAATTCCCACCGACTAACCAGTTCTCCTCTATCACATGACTGCTACCAACCAGGAAGGTTGAAGGCTAACGTGCTTTCTTGTGACATATGAAGCCAGCCAACTGCATCTTGTTGAACTCATGCTGCATCACTGGACAGCATCAAACACTTGGAGGAAAGGGCTATCCGCCCTCTTCTGCATGCATGAGCTCACAGACACCCACCAATTGGCTAGTGTCGCTGTGGCTGACAGGGGAGAGAGAGAGTATGCCATTCCCTTACACCCAGAGAATACAGCCAATTTTTGTTCTCTTGGCTGCAGCGACATGTACTTGTATATGGCTGAAATGACAATAAACTCCACTTTGACTTTGACTTTGATTAGGATTCAACCTCCCGATCTCCCGATGACAGGGCAATTGCTTTGCTGTTGCACCATTCAGAAGCAAAATTATTTTTAACATGGCACAATAATTGGATATAGAAGTGCCCATACTAGCATCTCCCAAGCAGCTGCTGTCCAGGACTTTTTGCGAAAGGAAGTGCATGAAGATGGGCCACAATGAGGGAGATTCACTCTGAATTGAGCATTGGTGTGCAGAAAGTCATATCAGAGTGCATCGCTTATAATCGGCTACAACAGCTGGAGACCATGATGGGCGTCAATATTGTCAGCGAAGAACAAGAAAATGCACCACCAGTTGGGACATGAGTGTCAAAACTGGACTATGGTGGGGGCCACAAGCAACAAACACAGAGTCCGTGGGGCCACCAGCCAGTAGCAGCCAGTGGGGGCATTGCTTCCTGGCACACACATGGACCCCTGATATCACTTGAAAAACGGGTCAGCAACAGGGCACGTGTGATCGTTACTGCTGACTAAACTGCTACAGTTTTACAACTGCTACATATCCACACTTGGACTGACAGTTAAAGCAAGGCAATGCACCATCACAAGTCTTTTATCATTATCAAATGAGCAACACAGTGAGTTTTCGTTTCATCAGCGTCCTGCACAGTCCCAGGGTCTCGACCCTATCAAGTATCTCTGGGATGAAATCGAAAGGGATGTTTACAGGAAGACTCAGAATTTGCACGTCTGCACATTGCATCCAGCATCTTATTGCCCATTTCATGCTTTCTGAAGGCCAAAGGGAACAACTCCAGAAACAACTCACTTGGCAACTAAGTGTAGTGTATGTATGCATGTATGTATGAAAGCAGCAGTCATATGTATTGTTTATCCTGCTAGCAGTAGACAGCTAGAATGTAGTGCGTATGCAGCACTCTACACGGGCAGTAAGTTGTTGTTGTGCCGTATACTGAGTGTATAAGAATGATAGCAGTCGGCCCACTAAGCCTGAGGGCTCGCCCAGTACGGACAGCACGTATGATCTACTGATGCTGCTGGTTGCCGGGTAGGTTGCCATGGGAACCGTGGCGGGATGATTGGTGGGGCTGTCCGTGGTTTGATTCAGACTGCAACCCCTCCCCTTTCTACTACTGCACACCACCACACACAACAATACACACACACACACACACACACACACACAGTAAGGAGGAGGACCATGATTTAATGGGGCTGGGGGGATTGTGCTGTGTGTGTGTGTGTGTGTGTGTGTGTGTTGAGTGAAACCACGCAGTGTGTCAAGAGTGTGTTTGCTTACACATCGTTGAGAGGCTGTGTGTGTGTTACTTATCCTTGCCAGAAAAGAGGCAGAAAAGTCAGAAAAGATTTATCATCATCCAAGCTGCTTTAAAACATTCACTCAGCCATTCCTTTGGAGTTACACCAGAAAAGCTGTTACACCCATTTAGGACAAAGCATCTCGACGTGCTATTTTCTTTTTTTTTTTCCCCAGTGCATTTTGTAACACAATGTGCTTTTATGTGTGACCTGATCCTACCTTAGGTCCCAGCACATATTAAGCCTTTGAAATCAATTCCAGATGAGCATGCCATTTCTTTTGCTTAAAAACTACATGACAGCATCAGTGTTAAAGTCAAATTTTTACCAGAGAATCGTGACCAATACAAGAATCTGCTTGAGGTAATGCCAAATGCACATTACACACTTTTAGCCCTGATTTCTCTGTTGCGGACTAATTTTGTGGACCTAGGACACCCCCTTCAGCACTCCCTTTTCTACATTTTTATGTTTCTGTACAAAATGGTGCATAAACTTCCACCATAGCCGGTTGCTCCTGAAAGTCACATGGCATACAGCTCTCACATTTTTGATTGTGAGAAAGCAGGATTTTGGGATCTCTCCAGGTGAAAGACTGGACTGTCTAGTCTACGTTAATCCAGAAAACACCAGATCACAAGTGATCACACTTTGTGTAGTGTCAGTCATTCTGAGACTTGTGAAATTCATGTCCAAAATAATCTTTAAACATGTTTGTGTGGAATATGAAGTACTGCCAATACTAAGTGCAAAAAAGTTTAAATAATTATGAAACCAGTTACATAGCATATAATCGTATCATGACATGTGAGAGCACTGTATCAACAGCCATATGAAGGCACATTTAATCCATGTTCAATTATCAGTGTGTGTCTGCATTTGTAGATCATTTTTGATTTAACAATAGCAATAAAGTCAAGCTTATAAGTTTTTAGCTAGTTGTGTTACATAACTGATGGTGATTTAATTAGTATCAGAGAAAGATTAACCATATTCAGGGTGGACAAACGAATAAATTTATTAGCTATCCCACCATGCAAGCCTATACTCAGCTTCATTTTTGATCTCCTGGTAGTTTTTAATTAGCAAATCATGTTTGTGCCCACGACACCAAGTTGTTGGCGATCATTTGGCTAGGATCTAAAAGTTCTCATTTATACTGAAATGTACTTGGACCTGGTCCACTGACTGATGGCTATCAGCTGCAAAATGTAACCCACAGTAATACATTTCCATGTGTGTCTGGCCACCTCACTCCTCCTGCTCTGACTCGCCTGCTGTCCTTTTGTCAATGTCTCAAAGGTGCCACGTCACTTTCTGCTGTCATTTACCTTTACCTGTTTCTCTCTCTCTCACTGCTATCTCTGTCAGCTCTTCTCTTTGCCACTCTCTCTGTAGAGCATTATTCATTTTAGACAACTTTTAACAGTCTGCTTAACAACCTGCTTGTGTCATTTAAACTGAAAAAGTATGATGTTTTTTTATAATGGTACTGGACACTAGTTTTTATATGAGCCTATAGTAAATAGCAACTAGGTGTAAGCCTAATTCCTTTGTAACTCCACACACACACGGTTTGTAAAAACAAATGGTAAAATTTCACTAATCATTAGCAGAAGATGCATTGTGGCTCACAGCATATAGCATCACATAGCTAATGCAGTGTGTTATTAATAGCACAAATGCACTGTTCTAGTGAAGCATGTCATTACTGTCCCATCTTTGTCCAATTTTATTATAGGATGTGTTTAAAAAAAAAAAAACAACTGAAGATGATCTGGTTGAACCCATGTACGATCTGGACAGTCAGCAAAATTCTAATAATCTCAAGGAGTGAATAGACATTAGCTTTAAGTACCTTATCTCCAAACAGTCATTTTACATCAACAATAAATCCTCATCTATGTTTTCTCCACTGTGGTTCAACTATGCTAGGCTCAGCTTTAATGCTTTCTTCACAGCAAACCCAAATGACTCATAAGTCCTTCATCTGATTGTTAGGAGGCTGATGGAGAAAAATCCAGATATGCAAGCACAGCATAAAATCAGACTGAAGATAAATTCCAAATACATTCCATGATGGTTCAGTGGCCAGAGAACTTCAGTATGACTCACAGAAGCCCTAGATTATAGAAGTAGTCTGACAGAACACATTCAGATTTTCATTTTGCCATGAAGTTTGATCAACCAAGACAGACGATGAGAGCTGGCTTCCTGTTGCCCCAGTGCCATGCAGCAAAGGCTCTCCATAACAGTCTTACAGATATGATGTGCTGCACTTTTTTTTTTGCCTCAAAAGAGTGCTGAACCACAAAACCATGCACTGCGTGGGTTTATAAACTACTGCCATAATGCAAGGTAGTTAAATCCAAAACTATTCCAAGAAGACTATCCCTAGAGTTACTAAATGTAAAATGCATATGTATTATAATTACTCAGACTTCTGTATATAGCCAAATCAAGTTCTGAATGAATTAGTAAAATCACTTTAAATACATCCCTCCCTCTTTTTGAACCTAATTATTTAACCTTTATTATATACCACAAGCCTTCGGTGTTACGATCCCTCCATGTACTTCCTAAATCACAAAATCTACAAAAACCTGAAAAAAAATAAAAAATAAAATCACACTGGCCCTGGACAAAGCAGCAAACTGACAGCAAAGGAAAAGTATATGCTCCTGTTCTTACCTGTGTCAGACAAGGCTTGGACACAACTAGCATCATTGCTATTGGGTACCATACAGGACATATTTGGTCGGATGTGTCCATGAGGAATGCCTTGTTGCTGTTGATGTACATGAGACAGCTGCTGTGGGTGAGTGCTTGGGTGTCCCATAGAAGGATGTCCTAGGGGAACCTGTCCACTTTGGCCCAATGGTCCACAGTTCCCCATAGCCGTGGCTTGCATCTGGTTCATCATCCCAGGGAACGGAGTCTGAGGGCCTTGTGCACCAGGCTCCATGCTTGGACAATGCAATGGGTCTGACTGACTGTGAAGCCGTTGTTGTAACTGCATGCTCTGTTGGGCCATGCCAGGGGGCATTGCGCCCTCTCCAAAGTGCATTTGACTAGGGCCAACCGCAAGTAATGGCCGACTACCCCTGGCCATGTGGGAGCTCTGGTTGCTCATCGACTGGAGTAGCTGGGCCATGGAGGTGTTAGGAGGTAGACCTCCAAGCCGGGGCACTTTCCTCATTTGCTCCGGAGGAGGACAAGTTGGCCTGGGACCACTCATGTCCGGTTTCATCATGCTGAAGACCATGTTGTCATGGCTGCCAGCATTAAGAGGTTGCTTGCGCTTACGGAGGGGGTCACGCTGCTGGGCCATGAGCTTGTCCCGCAGAGCTGCACGTCCACTCTGGCCCTCAGGCATGGGCATTAACATGGTCGAGCTGGGTGGTAACATTGTATTTAAAGTGTTGGGCCCTTCAATAGCCCTGCTGCCACTATTTCCACCACTAAGAGGGCAAGGCATCCCACTGCCACCATTTCCGTTATTACTACCACTGGCAAGACTAGCGCTTCCACTCCCCATGCCACCAGCACCTGCACCCATTCCTGTGCCAACACCCATACCAGCACCACTGCCACCTATCCCACCACTGCTACCACCAAGTTTGTTTTGATTTGCTAGCTGTGCTTTGGCTGCTGCTGAGAGTAGACTACTGGCAGGGAAAGAGGCAGAGTTGTGTTGGTTGAGGATCTGGTTGAGGGGCATGCCCAGTAGTCCAGGGTGGTTCTTCTGGGGGGCACTACTGCCTGAGGCTGGGGGAAACATGGAGTTGTGCTGACTGCTGATCGCATTACTCATTCCCGACAGAACTTGGTTGGGGTCTTTGTACTGATGGAGTGTGTCAGGCTTGGAAGAGGGGCTGGAAGGCATGGTGGGTCTGGGCGAACCCATGGACGATCTGGGTGAGCGTGGTGGAACCTTAATGCTGCCACATGGGGCCTGTGGCCCTGAGGGCATGGCAAAGCTCCCATGCTCTGATGAGGTGGAAGAGGAGCGGGAACGCTGTGGAGATGCTTCCATGCGGGCCATTGCCGGTCCAGACATATGCACTGGGGATGTTACTGGTGAGGGGGAGATGGAGGTGGCTGCTCCATGCTGAGTCCTCTGCATGTGTCCACCATGGCCAACTGGCCCAGGCTTCACCGTTGGTAATGGAAGGTTGCTTGGCAACGGGACAATGGCAGGAGGGATGTTTACATTCATCATTGGTACCTGAGAGTGGGCATTGGGCTGGAAGTTGGATGGGCTTGGATTTGTCATGGGACTTTGAATGACAGGTTTGCTGGGAATGGGGTCCAGAATTCCCAGAGGATCCTTCTCAGAAGTCATCTGTTTTTTCTGGACCGCACATGTGGGGGGCATAACAGGGGGAGGAACAGGGTGAGGTGCAGACTGGGCCTTGTGATGAAATACTGCTCTGGTCATGTCCATGTTAGGTGGGTAGCTGACATTACAGTGTGGCTTTTTCATGATAGGGCTTTTGTTGGGGACTGGTGGGGAGAGAGGCGTGTTAGTCCTTCCAGCCATGGCACAGGATAACTGGGTGGCAGGAGAACCATGGATCATGACAACGGGAGGGGACATGGGTGTCCTGCTGTTGCCATGAATTGGGCTGGGACTACCAGCTCCCTGAAAGCCACAGGGATTGCTTCGTGGAAATCCATCCGGACTACCCAAAGAGTCTGTTCTAGGGGACAGGGAGCCATCCCCATACGCCTGCAAACCTGAAGAAGGGCTCAGCATTCCTCCAGGTCCACTGCGGTAGGGAGACTTAGGCCCTGGCTCATTACTGCCCAATCTTTGTCGAGGGTATCCAGAATAATGCTCTGGCTGCTGAGCACTGCTCATGTCTGCAGAGTAGTGTCGCTGACCTGCTGCCATCATCATCTTGAAAGGGTTCTTACAGTCAGGTAGTGTTGAGTTCGGCAGCCCGTCGTGGGACTTATTCCTTATTGCTCGTGGGGTTGCAGACCGCTGGATGGTAGGGGCCATGGACGTCACAGCACCTTTAAAGGAAAACAAGTTTATTAAAAAGTAACACAATAACTGTTTAATGCAGAGAATTAAAAAAAGATTTTTAGGAGCTGAGCTTTGTACCACTCTTTGTTTTGTAGGTATTTAGTAATACTCCTTCTAAACATTTAGCAAACATTAGCACTTCAAGCACAATCTCAGCCAAAACACAGTAAGATGAACACATCATACTTGTGCCTCCACTGGGACCGGTCAGCGTTAGGGAGGGGTGCGGTAACTCCATACTTTTGTGCAGAGTGGCTACAGCTATGAGCTTTCTCTTGTGGATGCAAAGCTTTGTGACATCCTCATCAGCCTTCACGTCCTCTGCAGTCCTCTGTTTGACAGTGGCCCCAGGATCGAAATTAAACACCTGAGGAAGCAGTGGTTGTTAACATGGCCTGAGGTTGCCTGTGGGTCATACATTACTATCAAAATTTACTTTCACTCTGACCTTGCATATTAATTCACTGACCTACGTATTTCCAGAGGTGATGTAAATTCATTAAGGTTTTACAAATGAAATGGGTATGAGGGGAGTATAAGATGAAGACTGACCTTGGGGAGGATGAGTGGACACTCCAGGCCACACTTACAGGTGCCATCCGTGAGTAGGTAGGACTTCACCTGTTCAAGGCTGGACAGCACTGATCCACTGGGACTATAAGACAATTCATTAGTGCTGAATTTGTGCCATACAAAAAATGTTGAGAAAAAGCTTGGTACTTTGGATGAAGTATTCACTGATCCAGGACTAAGCACTGCGGCTCATATTTAAAAGTATTTTCTAATATTAACACATGTATACATCCTTTACCTGATATAGATGACCCCAGTGGACTCCAACTTTCGCTGCCAGCCAATGGGCACCTGGGTAGGCACAGGCTGTCCCTCCCCTTCCCCTCTCTCACTCTCCTTTCCTCCATTCATTTTTCTGGGTTAGCGCTTGACTCCGCCGGAGAGATCACACTTTCTTCACTGTCCCAACACTACTTGTCATTGTGTCTCTCGGAAACGGGAGGACAAAGCGCTACAACTTTCCTCTGAAGAAGTTGGCTGTGGCGAAATGTGTCCGGGGCTGGGTGCACGCGAGGCAGGCTCACAGCGGGACCACGCCTCTGACGAGCCTCATCGCGCTGCTACTAAATGCAGATGGGGATTCCCATGTCGGTCTCTGACCAATCAGAGCCATGAGAGTTGTGATGAAGTTCATGGGCTACATATGCAAAACAAAAAGCACCTTAGAGTAAAAAACGCATGATTACAGTGCAAGCGCACTGCAAGCCACCATGCAGCACGCACATTCAGCACAGCAAGAGATGACTCTCCAGGTCACGAGACTGCTCCTTCCCGAAGTGGATGATTCTCATTTTCTTTTGGGCTGATCAGTTTAAACTGAAAAATCCCATCACACGCTTGGCCAACATGTCAGAGCCAGTATGATTTGCATGATTACTGTGAGAAAGAAAAAAAATAGGTTAAGATGCTTAAACAGTTTTCAAAACTCCTTTGTAAAGGATAGAAAAAATAACTGGACTGGACTGTTAAAATCATTAAGGTGTTTAGTAATTGAAACAGCATTTGTGGAGGAAAAGGAGAAAGCAATCTCTTATCACTCTGAATCCCTCAGTTCTGACAGAGCTTTGTTATGGAGAGAGGAATGCACCCTCCACACCGCATACATTTCAGCGCTGGGTGAATCATCCTCTCTCTGTATTTCCTGTTGTGCATGACTAATACAGTAGAGCGGGACCAAACAGGAGGGTATAAGAAGGTATGAATCTTTGTACTTGTCACATATCTCAGTGCAAAACTAAACAGGCCAGCTTTAAAATTAACAATAATAAGCCTTAATAATATAGATCCAATTCACAAAATTCTTTATTTAAGTGAATTTGAAATACCCACGCAAAGCAAATGGCACCATATAAACAGAAATCAAAACTAAAATTTAACCACGTCTGCAGGAGAGTACTGTCCCTTGGGAGGTTAATGGAAGTTGATTTAGCTTCTAACTAGCAGACCTAAGAAACCTACAGCTTTAACAGATGTTACAAAATAACAAAAAAGACATGCAAAAGCTTCGCAATACAATGAATGGTGTGTTTCTGTTTAAAAATGAATTGCTTATAGCAGCTTTAGTCTGGCAGCAGTCTGCAATATAAACTGGCTTCGTTTCTTGCGCTACCTTCAACACCACATGCCTGTATACAGTGTAAACATAGCCACGCCCCCCCAAATCCCAAAACACAGGAGTCACTCTTTGGACCACCCACACCCAATGAAGTCTATTAGAGCTAAACTAGGCAAGTTTCTACGGTCTGAGCGTGAAGTTCCCTTGGAAAACATACACAAAAACACCCAGCAGTTATAGTCCAATACTGTACGAACCCAAACTGCACCATTATAAAGCTAAAAATCGTGTCCCTCTTGTGCCACGTGCAAGCGTCGTTAAACATCATCAATTCCTAAGGTAACAAGTCTTGGTTGTTTAACACCTATCTCCATTTTTAATACCAATACTTTATCACGCTTGTTCAAAATTAGGCTATTTGTGTCGGCCAGATCTCTCACCAAGTTGCTTGTGTCGGCTGTTTTGACATATAGGGATTTACAGTAGAACAGCCATTTGTCTTCATCAACAAGGTAAGAAAAATATGTCCAAACTCCTCTCCTTTAAACAGTCCATACACTTGCCTCTGGAGCCACTGAGCACATTCTGCACCATACCAGTCAAATTAGCTATACGCATACGTAAGTATATAGGTATATGTGCTATAGTAAAAAATATACCAGATTGGTGCTGGCCAATTTGAAGCACTGAAAGTATCAAATATTAGAGAATTGAACTGTTTATCATGTTGGAGTATTGATAAAGTAACAAACTTTCATTATCTTGTGAAACTCGAAGCTCAAGTTGATAAAAGCGCCATTTCTGCCATCGCCGTAAGGTTACGAGGGCTACGTTAGTTGATACAATGCCGTTGCAGGTGGTTTTCTCTTAAAACTTTAAGTCACAACAACCTCGTTTGCTAATTAGGAAGACAGCAGCACAAATTCTTCTTTTACTTCATCTGCGTTTTCAGCCACCTTTAAGTATAAAGAGTGTTTTAAGCCCATTGCTGGTGTACATCACTACCATCTCTTGGTAATTATTTAATCTCCACATCCTTGTTATCTGATAAACAGATTAATCTTAAACTTTCCTCCTGTGTTTAATAGACATAACCTACTTTTTTGGGTGGTTTTTAGTCGGTATGCACGACTCACTTCAATCAGCGACAAAATAAATATTCCAAGTTGTCTGAAGCTCTAAAACATGGAATATTAATAATATGCATCAACAGTGATCCAAAATGGCGTTGTGCCGACGCTGGCTGGATGTGTGTGTGCGCTACGTGGGAGCATGATTTTTTTTTTTTTTTTAAAGCTAGACTACAACGCAGTTCTTTTTGCTATAAAATATACTCTATGGTGATTGCACGCCTTGTCCTTCCTGACAGAATAGAAGTAAAGCTTGATGTAGCTCTACATGATCATTTGTTGGAGAGCGTCTAATATTAGACACATAACAAAATAAACACAGCATTAATACACTGACTAACTGAGCCCTCTCTGATGCGTAGCTGCCATTGTTCTCAGCTGCTGGTTAATGTGTGTACTTGTGGAACCGGCCTGATCCTTCATGTCTCGATGACAAAGCAGACTGAGGAGTACAAAAAAAAAAATTCAAAAGCATTAGTCTAAACACAGCTGTTGAGAGGAAATGGATGCAAAAATGGACTCTAAAAACAACACATATTCCATTTCTCTTTTGAACACTACTGATTGTGGCTTGATTAAGAATGAACACAGAAAGCCTGTTTTCTGTTAAGACTAGCCAATGACTTAAGGGCATTTTTTTTCTTTGCTTCAACCAAAAATCGTATTAAAATCGCAACCTCAATTCATTTCTGAATGTAATTTGATTCAAGAACAGTACTGAATATGAAGCATTTGTACTAGTCTGTGTCAATATTCATTCTTATTCACTGTGACCAAAGAGCATGGACGTTGTACCACATGGTTGCATAAACTTACTTGAAGCTCAGCAAGTCTACAGAAGAAAAAAGGGAGAAACAACGTTGGAAAGCTGTGAGTAAACTTTAAAATGACCCAAATGCCCACATGTACTGAGCAGGAACAAATTTGTCCTAAACAAATGTTTAAATGTTACACACTGACTATTTAATTCCTCATTACTAAACAAATGACGACTAATTGCACAAGTTTATCAAGAAGGATTTTCATCCACAAGTGGCAGATTCACTCTCATTAGAAAAACAGAAACATTAGGCACAACTAACTCTTTAAAAAGCTGTTACTATTGCTGGTCTCCTTTAAACTATGGGAAGGACACACTGTGCTCTTAACTTGATTAAAGATTAAAGTTTTACACTATATGGCCAAAAGTATGTGGACACCTGACCATCACACCCATATGCGCTTTTTCAGTGTCCCATTCCAGATTTATTCCCCTTTGCTGTTATAATAAGCTCCACTCTTCTGGGAAGGCTTTCCACTAGACTCTG
>CM075004.1:30464288-30476443 GCA_037576675.1 Pangasius sanitwongsei | reverse complement strand
ACACCATGTCTTCATGGAGCTCGCTTTGTGCACAGGGGCATCGTCATGCTGGAGCAGGTTTGGGCCTCTTAGTTCCACTGAAGGGAAATCTTACTGCTACATAATACAAAGACATTCTATACAATTGTGTGCTTCCAAATTTTTGGGAATTTTTGTGATGGTCAGGTGGCCAGGTGGCCACATACTTCACAAACTTGCTCAGGATTACAGAGTTGACAGTACAAATGTGCAATAAATCAGTAATTCAAAATGCAGACTAGCCATCATTCACAAACATCCGCTAGGAGAATGGAGCTAAAACTCTCTGCTATAGTCATGTAGGAATTTAATAAATATATGTAGTTCCTTACAAAAAATGTAAAAATTGTGAGTGAGACCTGGGATCTCAATTCTAAGCCTGCTGGATAATAAGCAGGCTGCTGCAAAGAAATTATATTGCCATCAGTTAATTTTATATAAACGATCCAAAAGATTTTGAAAAATCTTAGTTTTTCCATGGGATGTATGCAGATGACTACAGAAAAGTGACCCAAAAATACTGCAGAAACTCACTAGTGCTGTGGGATTATAGTACAGAGCAAAGCTTATAAATATAAATATATATATTTTGAATATCTAACCAATCAGAGCTTTTAGTTTAATCCGCTTTTGGTTACTTTCAGATCGTCTGAACTGACACACGGCTTCTTATGTCACTTTTTGCTAGAGGAAAATGCTTCTTAATACATGCCATGAAAACACACTTAAAACCTTGTGATTTATTATTATCTTTAGGATTGTTCCAATGAGAAAAACAACAGTCTAATTTTTCTTATAAACTAAAACCTTTAAATAAAATTCCTTGATAACGAACATCCAGATAAGCAACTCACATGACTGAATGATGACAGAGGCTAGTTCTGAATGTGAAAAGTGATTAATTCACGGATATAAATAAAATGATTCGAAGTGGTTGTGTTTTGTTTACCACTCTGGACTAACAACACGTACTCTGAACAGACAACCCTTTCGTACGACACGTACTTTTCTGTCGAATCATTCTGTTTTCGTCATTGACCTTTTTTTTTTTTAACCAAGCCATTTCATCAGTTTCCTTATCAGACCAGAGAGAGTAAATAAAATGAAAAATCTATACAAGTCTGTGAAAACTCTCCCCTTTCAGAACTAATGTCTCTAGCCCTGTAGCTAGTCTCTGGTCTCATGAGCTGCCTTCTGCTTACTAACTTACAGAAATGCTTGTGCAACACAGGACCTGTTACGGAAGCCATGATGGTTCAGGTTTAGAAAACGAGCGTCACTGACGCACAGCCAGTTCTTTTAAAACATGAACGGCACTGCTGTGGTATTTTTTTTTTGCAAATATTCAGTCTGCTTAAATGCTGGGTCCACACCTGGCCCGCGGCACGTCAGTTGTCAACCCCTGCTTTATAGCAACCAGCGTATTATCTAACAAGTTATCAGGCTGCCTCGGCTGTACTGCTCTTCTTAGAAACTAACAAATTCCTTCCCTCTCGTTTACCTGCTGTTCTCCCCTGCCAGCTGCTGCTTCTTCTTTTTACTAACTCTGGAGTCCTCATGTCTGCGCCACCAGCTTTCCATGACTGACTGGTCAAGCAAATCCCATCCTGCTAAGGTAAAACTGCAGTCGTTGATCCTTTACAATAAGTGTAATAATCATTCCCATGAAGCAGGCATGCTAGCACCATTACAATCATCAAAACTACAGTAGACTGTACTCTATCCAACATGCAGGAGGCTTCTCAGCAGTCATTAGCGTCCAGAATGACCAGTTCTATTCAAACACAACTGCTGTTATAAGAAAAAAAATTAACAATGCGGTGGTGTGATGCGGCCTTACTAATTAGAATTACTAATACCACCCTGACACCGGGTATTTTCCTACAACAGCATGTCTCGAAGTGTTTAATTCCTCTTATACCACAGCAACTTGCCAATGATTACAATTTTTAATCCAGTGATTAAGACTAGATATCATACTTTTTCTCCACTTACAGTTACATGTTGTAGACCACCTGCAATACAAGTTATTTCCTGTTATCATTTACATTATAGCAGCTATAACCAGTCCTTCCCTCAGCAACGTCTCTTTTTTCTCTCTTGAAGTTGCTAGGGCAAAAAAAAACAAAAAACAAACAAACAAACAAAAAAAAAAAATGCAGCTTGTCAAGTTACTTAGAAACCGAAAAGTGCAATGTGGCAGAAAACAAAGTTACAGCTTGATCTCTGACTTCGTAAAGTGTCGACACAGGAGACTCCTTCCCGAGAAGTCAAATAAACATCTCCTTGCAGAAAACTAACTCAACAATTAGTTTTTTAAAAATCCTTATGTGGAGCACTTTCCATACAAGCCCTTGTGCATGCTGATATAGAAACAATAACTTATTCCAACTTGTACATTAATATTAAACCTGTGAAAAGTCTTGCAGCCGGAAATACCATCACAGCTGCTGGAATAAAAAAAAATGAACCAACAGCTTCGGACCAATCAGAGTCAAAAATTCAAAAGTGATAAATTTCAACAGGGATGAATTCATACATTTAAAATGTATATACTTCTGTAAGGTTGCTCTGTGACAACGTGCATTGTTAAAAGTGCTGTACAAATAAAACTGAATGGAATAGCGCTGTGGTCTAAGACGACGTAACACTGATATTATGATATACACAATATCACAATATAATTTTCTGAGGTGGCGGCAGATAGTGCAAGAACAGTTTGAAAAATACTTTTCCTTTTCATATTATATATTCATATTATATATTTTTTCTACTTGTAAACATTAAATACAACTATAACCTAAGTGAAATGCAACACTACTGCTTTCTGGCACCTATATATTATATCATGATACATTTTAGCACGTCATAAAGGTCTTCTAATATTGTGATATGATATTTTTGGCCTTCTTTGGTTCAAAGTAAGGAAGCTGAGTGGGGACTCTGGCTGAATCGTTACATGTACAAGCCTGAACATTTGTTAACAACAATATGAGAATGTGTTGCATTAGGATGTATAATGTGTATAACGGCAATCTTAGCTCATGCCAAGTGAATTCACTCCCTGACAATGCTTGGCCCATTAGTAGTCCACAAAGGTAGACACGGTCAGAGTCCCACAGAAGTTTCCCTCAGTAGAAGGATGACCAGTGAAGATGCCTCGTGTGTGCTGAAGAGCTTTATAACCTACTTTACTAGGTCAAAAGTGGGGCTTGATCTGTTTCTGAAGTTCTAGTATTACTTAACCAGTCTATCTTTAAAGTGTGTGTATGCTTGTTATGTGTGGATGTATAGATCTGATGAGAAGGTTAATATTTTGCCTGGTTAAATGTCAAGAAACGCCGTAAATTGTAATTTCTCAAAAAAAAAAAAAAAAAAAAAAAAAACCCCACAAAGAAAACGCCGCCCTCAACTCAGAACAGTCTCCTCAACTCCCAAGTTCAGCAAGTGACGTCAAATCAACACAGCTGCTCCCAGCATCAACAGTAAATAAAGCGTCACGTCTTACCTTTTAATGATACACTTCATATACAGGTTTTTCCTATAGATCAACCAACATACAGACATGTTCGGTGTTTTAAAGAGGTAAGTATACATCACTCATCACAGTTAGCTGGCTGGCTTGTTGCTAACAAAAGACAAACATGGAGGCGTCCATTTTTCCACCCATTTTGTAGCTCGAACTCAACGAGGTGGAAAATGTAGAAAGTAATTTGTCTTGTCTGTCGGATTTTTGGATCTGATTGGTCAAAAGGTGTTGATTGATTTTCTAGAAAAGCAGCTCTGACAGTAGTTTTATGATTTAAATGTTCATATTAATGCACTCCTTCTAACACACGATCATTTCTATAGTAACGACTTTAGTAGCATTTACAGAGACTTGTATGGTGAAACGATCTTTAAATAACTTAAAATAAAATGGATAAAAATGTGCTGTGAATTAACAAATAAAAACATATAACCATTGATATAGTGAAGTTTTCTGTAAAGTGATGTTTGTTTAACATTTCTGGAAGGAGTCTCCAGTTTCAGTGCTTTGTAACAGTTTCTGGTTTCACTATAAAATGACAAGCTGCATTAAAAAAAAATCTTATTAACCTGAAGAGAATTACAAAAAAAAAAAAAAAAAAAAGAGAGGCTGGTAAAGGAATGACTGGTTATAGTTGCTGTAACATATGAGGACAACTATAAACGAGTAAAAAAACATGACGTGTCGTTCTTTAGTAAATTAAAAAAAAAGGAATTGTTGGTAAATTGCTGTGGTATTGCAGAGGAATAAAACACTGTGTGCTGTTACAGGAAAATAATCCACAGTACCTATTCCTTACTAATATAAATTTAATAACATGTATAGTATACAGAATACTTAGTCTAGATCTTTACAAACAAAAAAACGCCAGGACGTTTGATAAATATAAGCCCAAGGCTAATTCTGTATGTGTGTGTGTGTGTGTGTGTGTGTGTGTGTGTGTGTGTGTGTGTGTTAGCCTTGAGTATGAGGGCCACCATGTGTCACCGGTTAATCCAGGTCTCTGCTGCTGACTCACAAGTGGCCTGTGTGGAACAGAGGCAGGGCCAAGGACACGTTTATCACTTCACTGTCTTCTGCTAAGCGCCTGGTACACAGGCTTAATGCAAATACAGGATTCAGAGTTCCACGTTTCGACACATCTTTATATCGGACCCTTTATTCAGCAAAAAACAGTAAAGGTGTCGGAGTAAAGAAAAAACAAAAAGATGGACAAGCGGTGGCCGTCTTCAGCCAGATGGCTACAGATCCATATGGCTAGAGGTTTACAGTGTGCCTGTACATGTGTGTGTGTGTGTGATATATATGTGTGTGTGTGTATGTATTGTTTTATGTGTGTATTTATATATACATACACACACACACACACACACGCTCGATTCTGATTGGTCAGGTGTTGATTCATTTTCTACAACAGCAGCTCTGATTACTGAAAAACAAATCAGAGGTTTATATTAATGCTTTTCTCCT
Source organism: Pangasius sanitwongsei (assembly GCA_037576675.1). Lineage (NCBI taxonomy): Eukaryota > Metazoa > Chordata > Actinopteri > Siluriformes > Pangasiidae > Pangasius > Pangasius sanitwongsei. The sequence goes on along the minus strand of CM075004.1, from coordinate 30,471,426 downwards.
AATGCGTTATGGTTTCTATAGCAACAGCTAATTTACAGGGACTTCGTATGGCTGACGCTCGACATAAACAGATTAAAAATAAAATACGTTTCCTGTAAGGGGATTTAGGGAAGGGGTCTCCAGTATCAGCGCTTTCTTACAGCCAGTAAAACTGTGACAAAGTTTCCCGACATGAGGGGCGTCTTCAGGGTGGAGGGCTTTACGCTTTCTCGAGATCAAGACAAGCACGTGATAACAGCAACTAACACGTGTCATGGACGGTCCACAACATTACAACATTAACCGTGACCGTAAATGGATAAAAACAACATGTCAGTTGGTATGGTTTAAGAGGAATAAAACACTTCAGGACGTGCTGATATTGGAAAATAATCAACCTCGGGGTGGAACCTGTAACTGCATTTAGTACACGATAGTTACAATGGCAGCTGAAGGCATTTACCAGCTTTTGCATACACAGCATCGCTCTCTACATGTTTACGACTAACCTGAAACCGTGATGTAACCTCGAATTAAGAAAACCACCAACTGCAATGCTTCTACAATATATTCTTTCATGCCTGCTGATTACTTCAGAGCCATAATAACATAGATTACGCCTTATCATCGACCAATTAACAATTCCAAGCGTTATTCTCAATGGGAAAGCCTACAGCTGTGCTTCATCTATGCTTGAGAGAATAACAGTAGGAGTTGCACACCTAACTGTACTTCATGAAATTATTTTACAAAGCATGACATCATTAGCACAGAAATATTTGGTTATGGAGACACATTTATAGCCTTATCTGTCGTTTTGATATGTAGCACCAAAACTTTTTAGCTTGATCCCTTTTCTTAAATGGAATTGCAAGATAAATGGATTCAATGAAGGCCAACTGTAATCCAAAGCGATGGACCTAAGGACAGCAACCTTTTTTTTTTTGTTTTTTTAAATAACTGCACTTTCAGAAGGTAACACACTACTTGTCCTCGTCACTGGGGGTTTGCACCTCTAGTACAAATTTCTTTTTATTTGGGAAGCTGAACCGTAAACGATTTTTTGAGGGTGGACTATATTCTCTTTTTCAGATGAAAGTTACTAAGCAGACTAGAGCCATATTCAGACTGGATTAGTTGTCCACGTGGAGGTGAGGTGATGTAATTGTTATCTCTGGGACTTTAGTCTCATCCAAATCAGTCGTGTCAGTAACTTTTACGGAGATGCGTCTGTAAAGATTATGCCGTATTTTTATATAAATATATCGCCTTATATCCAGTGGGAAAAGAGGATTTTTTCCCCTTCAGTATAAGACACTCTGAGAGGCGCCCTTTCCTATCATCTCACGCTGAAACAGAGTAGTGTGTGAGTTTAAAATGCAGAACAATAAACACACAGGCAGTGTTTAAAAAGATGTGTCAGTGAAGCGATACTTTCAGGGGTTTTAGGAAGTTATGGAGTTCCTAGCACAGGTAAAGTCTACATACATTACAGTCATGTGACCTACTAACGATCAAGCACAACTGAAGAAGCCACAAGCCCTACAACAAGCACGTATAATAAAGGACGAAACAATCAGTTTGTGTTCAGACGAGGTGTACATAGTAAAAAAAATACACAGTAATTTTATAGCCTTAAAAATGACAGGTAATTTTTACTGTGATGACGACGCGTACATCGTGAAGGCACTTTCGCTCGTGTGACTGTGAATCGATCATAATTACTACCGACGTCTCCTGGCATCGTTACTTAAAGATATATGTCTGGAAACCTAATGCCGTCTGAACAGTACTGAAGGGTATTAGTGTTTTTTTTTCCAACTTAATAGTCATAGTATATATCGTTGATCTGGCTTTTGGATTAGAAACAAGATCCTCAAGTCGTTGACATCAATAACCACAATGTGGCACATGACCGTGACGCTCTCAGAGATAAAGGTACTAAACTTTTCCGTGTCACTAGTGTGGTGCCATATAGGATAAATCTTTCACACCTTTTATTAAAGGTGTACCTTTAACTAGCTGTAAAAGGTCCATCAGTGCTCAGCGAGGTCCGAATATGTACCACGAGGTGCACGTTATTCACTTTTGGGCAGCAGGATGGGTAGCGTCGCCACCTCACGGCTCAAAGATCCCCGCTTCCATCCTGAGCTCGGCTGAGTCTGTGTGTGGCGTTTCAGAGCACGTGTGGGTTCCCTCTGGGTTCTCCAGAAAACGTAGAGAAGGTGAATTTTCTAGTCTCGAAGTGTGGACGTGTGCGTGCGCGATGGACTAGCATCTTATACAGCGTGTATTCCTGTCTCGTGCACAGCGATCCTGGAATAGACTCCAGATCCATCTGATAAAGCTCTTACTAAAGATGAACGAATATATAAGCATAAAAAAAATATATGCTCTTCCTGGTCAAGGATACACAATCAAGGTATGAAAGACGAGCCCTTCTTTGACGGTACCACGTCAGCGAGAAGGAACTCAACAGTTGTAAAGAAGACGGTCATGACTGTAACAGATCTGTAATACGTGCATCAGTGTATAAAGTGTATTTGGATCCATGCGTCCCTGCACTCTCAGGGGGAAAAAAAAAGTACTTTTACTGGTCATTGGCGTGGTACTGTGCTCGAAGGTGCGCTGTTCTACCTGGAAAGGTGCACGTGATGTTTCACGCAAAAGCCTCACACCGGTGTTCCTCCCCAGTGACGTACCTCACCACGTTATTTTCAGGGTTCACTACATGAAGACACAAAAGATGTCGCCTTGGTGGGACCATGCCAGCGCCAATATCTCTCAAGAGTGTACAAGAGGATGCTCATGACTGCAGGAGCTCTGAAGTCCTTGTCTCATGTCAGTCAGTGTATAAAGTGTATTTTTAAAAAGTGCTCAGTGTGTAGGCTGTGTGATTTGACACAGACCCCAGCTGGCTGCCTTGCTGGGGATTGATTTCTCTCTGAAACACTAGTAGTGATAAGTGCAGCACCGTTATTAGCCTTTTTTTTTTTTTTTTTTTCCTCTTTACACTACACGTATATAACGTTGATCTGGAATGTGGACTTAAAAAAAAAAACAAAAAAAAAAAAACCCAGATCCAAGATTCAGAATAAATATAAGACCCAAGTCGTTGACATCACTAAGGAAAATGTCTTTCACATAAAACATAATCAGGATTTTGAGTGAGATGGATATGTAGAGCTCCTGTACGAGCAGCTAAACCTTTCCTTGAAGCTAGCTCAGTTATTCCAACCCAACCTCTGCTAACATTATATTCAGAATAATAGTAATAATAATAACAATAACACTAAATAAACTGGCTTTAAAGAAGTGTATCAGCTCTGAGAAAAGACGGGAGGGTTACGTTGAGATTTATTTAACACCAAAACAGGATGAAATTTTGTTTCTGGAAGGATTTGACACAGAGGTGAATAAAAAAAAACACAAGACGCTTTGAGATGGCTAGGAAATAAAGTCGAGACCGACAGGAGCTGGAACAAATAAACACAAATAAGTAAAATAAACAAACAAACAAAATAACTGCTGCTTAGCCTCGCTGGCTAACAGTCATTATGCTAACTGTTAGCTAGTTAGCTAGCTAGCTTGGGTGGCCTGACCCGTGAGAAGAGAGAGAGAGAGAGAGAGAGAGAGAGAGGGGGGAAAAAAACCCCACGAATATTCAACACAACAAAAACAACTTAGCTTCCAGTATATACATACCGTATTATTATCCCGTCGCTGAGAGACATGGAGGCCTGCATAACATCCCCCAACACAAGCCGCCGGGTTTTCAGTCGAGGCTGGCTGATTTACAAAACTAGGAACCAGAGAAATGTCTCAAACCTGGGCCAAAATGAAGAGGGGGCGCTAATGCTAATGCGCTAATGCTAATGCTAACGCTAACGCTAGTGCAGCTGAGAGAAGAAGAGAATTGACGAGAGGCTGCTGCTGCTTTTTTTTTTTTTTTTTTATTATTCCTCCCTGAATAATTCTGTTTTTATCTCCCAAACAGCACTCCGACACATCCTCCCGGTTCCGGCTGAACTTCCGACTGGTACAGGATGAAGCCAAAAATCCGTCTGGGGCTCGCTGCAATTCGGCTCTGTCCCTTTAAAAATAAAAATAAAAAGCTTCCCCCATCAACTGCCTTTTGCTTGTGCGTGTGTGTGTGTGCATGTGTATGTGTATAAGTGTGTGTGTGTGCGCGTGCTTCACTCTGGGCTTTGGGATGGAAAGATGGAGCTTTCACCCCGCGCGCGCGCGCCCCCGCCAGGAGTCCAGAGGAGCTGTAGATGGACCACAATGCACCGGGGCGTGACAGGACACAGGCCCCATCCTGGAGGTCCATTAGGACCTCTTCTAGCACCGTGGTTCTGAAATGTGGTACATTTCAGAACCATGCGGCGGAATCGACAACACGACATGACCGAACTGATTATCCTGTTCATTCGCTTTCAGGTACCTGGTCAGGGTCACGGTGGATTCCCAGGAACGCTGAGCATCCTGCACTCATTCACTCACACCTAGAGGGGATTTAATGTACCCGATACACCCAACTGCACAGTGGGAGGAAACTGGAGAACCGAGAGGGAAGCCATGTAAACATGGGGAGAACGTGAAAAAGCTCCACAGAGAATAACCCGAGCTCAGGACCGAACCAAATTGTGATGGCTAGATGACTGGGTCAGAGCATCTCCAGAGCGGCAGGTCTCGTGGGGTGTTCCCAGGACGCAGTGGTTAGTACCTACCAAGAGTGGTCCAAGGAAGAACAATTAGTGAACCAGCGACAAGGCTCACTGATGCGCGTGGGGAGCGAAGGCTAGCCCGTCTGGTCCGATCCCACAGAAGAGCTGAAAAAGTTAATGCTGGCTCTGATAGAAAGGTGTCAGAACACACAGAGCATCGCAGCTTGCTGCATATGGAGCTGCGTAGCCGCGGACCGGTCAGAGAGACCATGCTGAGCCCTGACCACCACCAAATGGACAAGTGAGCATCAGAACTGGACCATGGAGCAATGGAAGAAGGTGGCCTGGTCTGATGAATCATGTTTTCTTTGACATCATGTGGACGGCTGGATGCGTGTTCATCGCTTACCCTGGGGAATAGATGGCACCAGGATGCACTATGGGAAGCCAGCAGAGGCAGTGTGATGCTCTGCGCAATGTCCTGCTGGGAAACCTTGGGTCCTGGACTTCATGTGGATGTTACTTTGACACGTACCACCTACCTAAACACTGCTCCAAACCAAGTACACCCCTTCATGGCAACGGTATTCCCGAATGGCAGTGACCTCTTTCAGCAGGATAATGCGCCCTGCCACACTGCAAAAATTGTTCAGGAATGGTTTGAGGAACAGGACAAAGAGTTCAAGGTGTTGACTTGGCCTCCAAATTCCCCAAATCTCAATCCGATCGAGCATCTGTGGGATGTGCTGGACAAACAAGTCCGATCCATGGAGGCCCCACCTCACAACTTACAGGACTTAAAGGATCTGCTGCTAATGTCTTGGTGCCAGATACCACAGCACACCTTCAGAGGTCTTGTGGAGTCCAGGCCTCAACGGGTCAGAGCTGTTTTTGGTGGCACAAGGGGAACCTACACAATATCAGGCAAAATGTAGATTTTAATGTTATGGCTGATCAAATACACACACTTATATGTATATATATAAAACAATTGGAGGGGTCACTGACTGCTGAAAGTCTACATGCATCATAATTGTGTGATTATTTAAAAAAAAAAAGTATTTAAAAATAGTATATCATATTCTAGAATAACTAATAAACAATGATATTTATGAAAAGAAAATCCATAAATTGTATCTCTCCTATGTTCTACTACAGCTTGTACTTTTGATGACCTCCTCTCAATCCCAGTCACTGACGCTGCTCAAACCGGAAGTGCATATCTGTGACGCGACGTTGGGTTCCGGTTGCTTTTTTGGCGGCGAGTTTTCAGCTCCGGGGGCATTTCTGTCTTTAATTTTCACTACTGGGACATTTTGTTTCCGTTGCAAAATCCTGTAAGCAACCAGTAAGTGAATATTTTAGGAGTTGGGATAATCTGGGGTTAGCTAAGCAGCTAGCTGAGCACGCGGCACTGGGTCGCGCGCGCGCGCGCTGTGATGTGCTGCAGTGTTGCTAGATCTCTCCAGCTCTTTTGGAAAACTGAAGACTAATCAACAGATATGCTGTTTTCAACAGGTTTTGTTTGGCCGTGTGGTACCTGAGCTTCCTTTACTCCATCATGAGCAAGCGGAAGTGCGGGGAACAGCAGCTGGCTGTGGGGGAATGTGTGTCTCAGGTTAGTGCTGCTTCAGTGAGGGACAGCAGACCTGCACGAGCCACAGTGCAGGCAGTGTCTTACACTCAGTGTCCTCATCATACTGAAAAACATCCCACTAGATTAGTGATCACTCTGCTGTCTCTCTCCAGATAGTGCATATAGCTGAGTGCAAAAGTTTGCACTCCCTTGTATATTCTGGATTAAAAAAAACACCACCACTTACCTCTATGCTACACATGATCAGCCAGAAATGACACGTGAGTGTGTTCTGCACAACAAAAAAGCTTGCAAAAAAAGAAAAAAAAAGTTATGAATGATCTCTAATATCATACATAATAATAATTTTACTTGTAATAAAGAAGGAGCATCTATCTATGAAACTAACATACTAAACGTCTTGGTATAAATTACATTTTTTGATCTTCATTTTCAATTCAGTTTTATCTGAATAATAAAACATGTTGTTATAAAGCAGCTTTGCAGAAATGTGGATGTAGATTTATATTTAGATTTTGTCCGAAGTAATGCATGTATAAATATATGTATAACACACACTGATTTTACACGTGTGTGTGTGTGTGTGTGTGTGTATATATATATATATATACACACACATACACACATACACACATACACACTGCCCGGCCAAAAAAAAAAAGTCGCTGTTTAGATTTTAATAGGCAAATACATAAGAGTCTATGAATGTATCATTATTAGAGTGATTATAATGTTTCTAGCATGTTACATGTGTAGCTTTTTAGTTCTTTAATAACCATGTAGAAAGATGTATCATGGCCATATTCCAGGATGACAAATTGATGCACCTCTTGATGGAAATAACATCACAACATTTATTTCCATCAAGCGGTGCATCAGTTTTTGGTCAAGA
>CM075004.1:30444724-30464188 GCA_037576675.1 Pangasius sanitwongsei | reverse complement strand
AAAGCTACACACTTCATCTTTTAAGATTAAAAGAACTGCTGCCAAACATATAACATGCTAGAAACATTATAATCACTTTAATAATGATCCATTCATAGACTCTTATGTATTTGCCTATTAAAATCTAAACAGCGACTTTTTTTTTGGCCGGGCCGTGTGTATATGTGTATAATAATAAAGAAGCAATAGGCTGTCGAAAACAAAACAGGAAATATAAATAATAGCAAAGACAGAAAGGAAAATAATAATATAAAAAGTGATATTATGTATATTATACATTAAATGTACTATTATAATATAAAATTAATGCAAAAGACACACGGCAGTAAAAGTGAGGCAAATAATAAAACCTAAAGCTTGAAGGCTAAAGTGGAAAAAAGTATGTTTTTAGTTGTTATCTATGTAGTTATCTATTTTTAATCAGTGATGGATGGCGCCTGACGATTGTGTGAATAAAAACCAAAAGGCTGCTTCACCACTCTTTTTTTTTTTTTTTTTATATATAAACGTTTCATATGTGGAACGTGGAGAAGGTTAATGCTAGATGATTTTAAGGCAGTATTTGAAACGTAATTGATAAGGCATTCAGAGATGTATGAAGGTGTTATACTATTAGGAATTCAAAAACTAGAACAGTCCGTTTCATTAGAATTAAGTCAGATGAAAAATAAGTGATTCATTTTTTTCCCAAACCCCCCCAAAAAAACCCAAGTCCAGCATAGAAGTCATGTTTTTTTTTTTTTTTTAGCAAAATTACCTAACTTTCTTGTAGGATCAAGGATAGAAGATGGTTCAATAGATATTTCTATAAATATAAAATGTTTGCAGAGGAATTGCTGGAGTACGCTGTACAACATTGTTTTTAAAGTTATATCCGCTATCCGCTACCATCTGCACTGTGATTAGTACTCTTGATCCTCTTATGTCTGCAGGTCCAGAGAGTACTGAGGGAGCGGTTCTGTCACCAGCGGCTTCCGCAGAAACCCGTGGGCCTGGAATCACAGTACAAGTGGGTTTTTACAACAGAATACACTCATATCAGGTTTCTGCTAAGATTGCAGTCCTGGGAGCAGGCATGTATATGTTGTAAAAGTGTATGATGTACTCTGTGTGTGTGTGTGTGTGTGTGTGTTAGGCACCTGTTGGAGCTGTTGAGGAGAACAGCGGTTCACGGTGAGAGTAACTCAGTGCTTATAGTCGGTCCACGTGGATCTGGCAAAACTATGGTACGAGTATGTGTGTGTGCTACTGCTATTGTACAAACGCAATATGGTACTTTATACTAAGCTGAGTTTTTGTTTCTGTCTGTCTAGCTGCTACGTTGTGCTCTCCGAGAGCTGCTGGAGTTGCAGGAGGTGAAGAAGAACGTTCTGCAGGTTCACCTGAGCGGTGGGTGATGTTGCAGCGTGTGTTTAAAAGAAGCTGTTGGTTTTTAGTCACGGCTTCGTTAATCGCTGTGCGTCTCGTGCAGGTCTGCTGCAGACAGACGACCGGATCGCTCTGAGAGAGATTACACGCCAGCTTCAGCTGGAGAACGTCGTAGGAGACAAAGTCTTTGTGAGTGTGTTTGGACATGTCTGTGATGTGTCTTACTCAGTGGTAGGAAATGGTAGTGAGACTGTGCTCTGTTTTGCAGGGCAGCTTCGCAGAGAATCTGGTCTTTCTGCTGGACGCTCTGAAGAAGGGTTGGTTCTCTGTCTTTGCTTTCCTTACATTTTAAATTTGCACCACTTTTTAATGTTTACTCGCTCATCACTATCCTGGGGTTCAATATGAGTGGGATGAGTGGCTCTTATTAGGGGCACAACTAAAGCTGCACGGTATATTATTGTCCCCATGGCAAATTTTCTCCCTAATATGGTCACTCACCAGCCAGCTCTCCCCTTTCACACAACAGCCATCATGTGCTTTCTCTGAGACACAAACAGTTATTAAAAAAAACCAAAGCTATCCGCCCTCTTCTACATACATGAGCTCTTAGATGCCCATGATTGGCTAGTGTCGCTATCATTGACAGTGGAGAGAGAGTCAATTTAATTGCTAACACAAGCTCGGTATCTAGGTGTTTAGATAACTTGCAGGATGTCTGGCTGAAGCACATTATGATTAAGTGGGGGAAAAAAAAAATCAAAATAGCAAACATCAAGTTTTAGATCAAATTAATAGATTTCCATAACAACTACCATAAACAAACCCATAGAAACACTCATCAGTGGCGAGCAGAGAGACTGTGATCGTAAGAGTTTCTTTTACAATTGTAATAATATCACAGTCATTCATGGCCTGCAGTCCAAGAGATCATTTTTCAGGTTGGCATTTTCCTTTGCTTTGTTTATCAAAGATACACCGGCCAATCACAGGCGAGTCGTGTATACCGCTGCGATTCTTCTCGTATGACGTTACATGAGCAGCAGTTCTAAAAGAGTGCCAGCATCACATGGTTCGAAACAAGTGATAATGAGAGAAACTTGGGAGTGAATGAATTAGGGTTTAAAAAAAAAAAAAAAAGAACCCTGATATTAGTGTAACTGACAACAGATTGTTCCCTGTCTGTCTTTGTGTAGGTGATAAAAGCAGCAGTCGCCCGGTGTTCTTCATTCTGGAAGAGTTTGATCTGTTTGCGCATCATAAGAACCAGACCCTCCTGTATAACCTGCTCGATGTTTCTCAATCCGCTCAGGCTCCTGTAGCTGTGGTGGGCCTCACCTGCAGACTGGTGTGTGTGTGTGTGTGTGTGTGTGTGTGTGTGTGTGTGTATATATATATACACACACATTCACATTTTATATACCTTCATTCTCTGGGCAAAACAATTTCAGAGGATGCTCATAATAGCTCTGTATGTGTGTGTGTTTTTTTTTTTTTTTTTTGTGTGTGTTACAGGACGTGCTTGAGCTCTTAGAGAAGCGTGTGAAGTCTCGCTTTTCCCACAGACAGATTCACCTGTTGAGTTCTCTGAGTTTCCGTCAGTATCAAGATGTTTTTCGGTCTGAGCTCACGCTGCAGGACGACTTCCCTGACAGCAAGTTCTCTCAGGAGTGGAACCTCAGCATCTCGGTACAACACCGCAAACCGAACTAAAGCGTCACACTGGTGACGTGTGAAGTAACATTTAACTTACTAAGATTAGGAATAAAACACTTGGAGGAGTGCTGCTATAGGAAAATAACCAACGACGGGGTGGAGTGATGCGGCTAGACATGAAGTGTAGTTACTCTCTTCACCCCAAAGTTGACTGATTTCCAATATCAGCATGTTTTATTCCTCTTATACCACAGCAGCTTGCCAACTATTACACGTCATAGTTTTTAGTTACATTTAATGTTGTGGAACGTCTGCAAAACAAGTTTCTTCATCACTTACGTTACAGCAGCAAGTCATTGCCTCACCAGCATCTCTTTTTCCCCTCTTTCTTTAAGTTAATAAGACAAAAAAAAATTGCAGCTCATGTTACCACCTGACAATCATTTACGAAACCTTTTCCTGTTTTCTATATTGTCGCATACTTATTTATATTTCTCATCCTATTTATCTATTTTCCATATCACTTACAACTCCTGTGTTTATCATTTACCAGCTTTTAACGTCGCACTTTTGGCATTTTCTCGACTGTAGCATGCTTTATCATTCCCCATCTTCCTCACCGCTTATGATGATGAGTGGGGAGTTTTATAATTATCTAATTCTAATTATCACTGTGGGCTATAATACGACTATAATAGTTGAGCACAATGATTATCCGGATACTGCGCAGGCTTTTAAGACACGCCCACTCGTTTTCATGTGAGCAGGGAGAAAAACAAAGCGGTACATGAGGAGAATGAATAAATGTGATCGATATGACAAACTATAAAAAGTGATAAACAAAGCCAGGCAGTTTAGTGATTAAATGATGTCTCATAAATAAAGTTATTCTATTAGAATAAAAAAAATGAGGAGTGTAAAGGTTAAACAGTTGAAACTGGTGTACTGATCTTATGTATCAGAGAAATTTGATTGCAAATGTTCCTCTTTTTATTGCTAGTGTACTGTTACTTAAATATGAATGAAATTAATTTTTCTCTCTCTCTATCTATCCTTAAATAAAAATTCAACTGTGCAATATCGACTTTCCTCACGTTGTATCTCATTGAAACAGCTCTAAATGCTTTAAGTGAATCTTTTATACAGCATATTGATCACTGTTGATGGCTTACAGATGTTTAACTAAAATTGAGTAGTAATTCTCTCTCTCTCTTTTTCAGAAACTGTGTGAGGACAAGTCGGTGGATGAGATTTTACAGAAACATTATAACTCCTGTAAAGATTTCCGCTCACTACACTCACTGCTGGTGAGAAGAGCTATCTTAAAAAAAAAAAAAAAAAAAAAGATCTGCACCAATGTGTTGTCTCTGTTCGTTTCCTAAAGCAGTAGATCCTGACTCGGGGGGGGTGTGTGTGTGTGTGTGTGTGTGTGTGTGTATGTATGTGTTTTCTCAGTTGCTGGCAGTGAGCCGTGTTTCTGTCTCAAACCCGACCCTAAGAGCTGTAGACCTACTGGAGGCCAGTCGAATGAGCTCAGCTGACTCAAAAGGCAACATCCTGCACGGTGAGATTATCAAGCACACAACCTAGTCTAAACACGTTAAAATTAAATACACAAACAGCTGAACAGCTCACCGCAGTTCACATACAAAATAAAGCGTGAAATATTATTATAAGTGCCTCTCAGACATTTCGAAAAGCTATTAATAGTTATGGCTTTAGGTGTAGTTCCACAAATAGATTATTTAACAAGGAAAAAGAGGACTGCTTTGGATACAAGTAAAAAAAAAAAAAAAAAAAAAAAAAAACCTTCAGCTGACTCTTTGCATTTTCTTTGCTCAGGTCTGTCCATCCTGGAGCTGTGCTTGATTATCGCCATGAAGCATCTGAACGATATCTACGAAGGGGAGCCCTTTAACTTCCAAATGGTTCACAACGGTATCACACTCAACGTTTCTACAATACGATAACAAGACGCACAAATCCAAAATGATCTTCCTTAAATAATGAACAATGAGTACAAATATAAAAGTCATTTAAAATGTGGATAAGAAAATCCATCCAGAATTTTGTGTAGACTAGGATATCAGCGTACACCTGCAGTGAAGCCTTCACAGCTGTTTATTCAGTGTGTCATCACGCCACGTTGTGTAGAGACGGATTCATTACGCCCTGCGCGCGATCTTCGTCTATAAGTGAAGTCACTTTAATGTGACGCTTCACTGAGCCAGAACGTCTCATTTGGCAAGAAGTCCTCGATTCCTCCTGTCATCGTTTTCATTCCTCGTATCTTCAAAGGGAGACGTGAGGAAAGGAAAACGAGGAGGAGCAATTTAAAAAAATAAGAAGCACCCAAATTCACCACAGCTGATTACCACAGATTTATTTATTTATTTATTTTTGCATGGATATGTATAAGAATATGCCAGGAGCAATATGCTGTCTCGTCTTTTCTCCTCAGAGTTTAAGAAATTTCTTCAGAGGAAGTCTCACTCCATCCATAACTTTGAGAAGCCGGTGGTGTTTAAGGTGAGACTCTAAAATCTGAACTCACTTATCATGCACAATTTACCTCGCTAAACAGCTTTACACTCTCAATCTTTCTTTAAAAACGACTGGATGCATAAATGATCCAGTGCTTTTCACATTACATAACATTACCTTTACTGCCTTTTATTAATACTGATGATAATCAGAGCGAAGTCTTGTAACGGACTTTGTTATGCAAGGAATAAAACGCCTACGTATGAGCTGTTCTAGGAAATTAATCAACAACAGGATGGTGCGATGCAGTTACCGCCCTCACATTGATTATTTCCCTACAACAGCATGTCCCGCAGTGTTTCAGTCCTCTTATACCACAGCAATTTTCCCCACATCAGTTCTGTAATTTATAAATTTTATAGTATTATACTGTATGTATTAAAGAATGAGAAGTTCTACTTTTTTTAAAATAAATTTTTAGTTACATTAAATGTTGTGGAACATCCGCACAACAAGTTACTTCCTATTATCACTTACATTATAGCAACTATATACAATTGTTCACTCACGTTCTCATGAAATTAATGACACTTTCCTGTGGAGGAAAACGTCCGTGTCAGCTTTACCTCTGGCTGTTACAAAGTGCTGACACTGGAGACTCCTTCCATAAATGTTAAATAAATGTTTCAGCCAACACTATAGTCAGACCAGCAGTTATTGAAAACTCATCAACATCTTCTGACCGGTCAGATTCGACACTTTGAGCTGTGGTATAAGGTAAAATCATGGCAATTCTGTTAGTATATCACCTGTTATATCTTTATATATTTTCTGTCTCAGATGTATTTAAAAAAAAAAATGGCAGTTTTATGACGTTTAAGGCTCCACAGGGTGCAAGTAGTTAAAAACTGGTGTTGCCATTTTCTTTTCAATGTCAGGACAGCAGTATAAATAAGAGAGATTGATGGATCTCATGGAGTAAACTAAAAAAAATAAAAATAAATAATAATAAAAAAAAAATCCCACACAGCTCTGCTGCCATCTAGTGGACAGCTCTAAACATGACAATCAGGATTTTACCAAGCGTGAAGAATGAGAGTAAAATTAAAATATAAACAATAAAAATATACTTTACAGAAGCTTTATCAATTACACCTTTTGTATAAGTATATAATCACTGACTGTTGCCCCTCGTTCATTATGCACAGACTCGAACTGAGCAGATATTTTCCTCACCCATGACATGACAATCGAAGGAAGTAGTAGTAGTACCCGATTCTTAAAATGGATGTAAGCATATAGCATACAAGCTTCAACACTTCTTAAAAAAAAAAAAAAAAAAAAAAATGAATTGCAATAAATTATACAATAATAAGAAATACATTGTATACATAATTCATTGTATTTGTATTTAAAATGTGTATTCAAACTGCCATAAGAGACAGGTGATGAGGAGCCTTGTTTAGGCTGCAACTGAGGTTAACTGAGATTGTAATAAATTTTGTGTATATGCAGATTTGTTGCAGTTAAATCGCTTGAAAGTGATGTTTCAGTAAGTAAGAACGTCTCGTTTGCTAAATACTCTAGTCCTTGGTTCCTCAGATGGTGGTGCTAACAAGCTTTTAAACGCTGTACATGTGACCACTTCGATACACACACGTACCTTGTTGTTCCATATTATAGGCACACAGTTAGAGACCTAAAGTCCAACTCCAACCTGAAACACATGAAATGTGTTTATACTGAAATATTTAGTGATTCTGGTGTTAATTTGTTGGTTGGTGCTGTATTTTCTTATTCCTCTGAGGTTAGCAGTTGTGTTCCTCTCTGAGCCTGATGACACTGACGGCGGTATTTACGTGAAAGCTGAAGCTTTGGAAGCTGATCTGTTTGAGCAGAATAAACAGATGAGGAGGTTCGAGAGCTGGACAGAGTAAAGCACTAAAGCGCTGCTGCATCACTCTCTTTAAATAGAGACGACACAAGGGCTAAATCCCACTATCAGCAGATAGATGAACGGCATTGTGGGTAATGTAGGACACTGTTAATGAAGATGAAACTAGACCAGGTCAACAAAAGAAGCTTAAACTAAACTAAATGTTGGATGCTGCTGAAGCTCACGTTAATTATAAAGATTAACATTCGGGGTGGATTTTTCCTTTTACGCTCATGTACAGTGTGTGTTAATCATCCTCTACCGTTCATCAGTGTGGACACACCAGCACATGTTTAAAATCCTAGAAACACTGCTGCACCTGAACCCTTAGACCAGAAGGATACACACTCGCATGAATTAAAGGATGAGAACAGGCACGCTGCTTTAGCTCTGGGTTTGTATGAGAGCATGTGCGCTGAAACACACCTCCAAGCTCCAGCGCACGTGAATCAGCTGATCAGTTAATTATCAGGTTGAATCAGGTGTGTTAGAGCAGAGAAAACACACACAGCTGTGCAGTTCGGCAGCTCTTTATGTGCCGAGTATGAGGACCCTGATTTAGCTGATGTGATAATTATAGCATCATTACAGATAATACAGTCTAATTGTGTGTGTGTGTGTGTATGTGTGTGTGTGTGTATGTGTGTGGGGTACATACCGTAGGCATTCGAGCACTTGCTGCAGCTGGAGTTGATCCGGCCGGTGGATGGCGGAGTGTGTAAAGTGCAGAGGGAGTACCAGCTCATGCGTCTCATGCTGGATCACACGCAAGTGATGGAGGCTTTGCAAAGATACCCACAATGCCCCACCGATGTCAAACAGTGGGCCGTCTCCGCCTTTGGGTGACGCGTTTCACCTTTATGTCCTATGTACACATCATGCACTTAACACTTTTTTTTTTTGTAAATGAAATCATTTTCACTTTTTTGTATTTTTGTACACTTGCATCTCCCAACATAAAGACTTCAGGCACCTGCTGTTACAGTGAGCTCACAGAGAGTCTGTTAATCAGGTATTTAAAAAAAGCCTTAAAGTGTGTGAACACCTCAGCAGAGTTGCTGGCGTTTCTCACTTTGTGTGTGAAAACCGAGGAAAAAAAAAAAGCGGTGTGTCAGAGGAAGAAGTGCATTTGCTGCTAATAAAATCAGATCCACAACAAGAAAAAGGAAAGTGCTTGAAAAATGTTAATGTGACAGACAATAAAGGAAGCAAAGCTGAAGAACACCGTTTCCTGCTTGCTTAGAATTTTAAATCTTAAACTAAATTGCTGGATCATTAGATAGACCTCATTTATAGGTGTAAAATTACTGACTGTATTCCATCATTTGTCCTGTCAATCAATGGAAAGGGACCACACTGACATAGTGTGTGTGTGTGGTGCTGGTACAAGTCTTTTAGGTGTAACGTCATTGTCTGTGTTTTGAACACAGTGTGTGATTACTGTACATTTTATTAGACCTAATTTGGGCCACCTTGGAGGTGCACAGAGACTATAGCACATCTTTTTCCAGGCACAATTTGTGTAAACTGACTTCTAGTACTTCCTGTGTCAGCTTCTGATCAGTTCCACCATCCGAATAATACCCGCTCACTGACGGACACACTGTATTACAACAGGTGGGCTACAGTAACGTGACCAATATGATGTTTGTTTTACAGCTGTCATAGGTTATCTTACTTTTCTAGATGTGCTTGTCAGGTCCTTGTCAGGTTAATAAGGGTCCTCAGTGTTTCGAAACCTTCATCTATGTAAAATGTGTGAAATAAACGGTCACAAAATGCAGCTTTGTTTCAGAGCTGCAGTACCCAAGCTGTTAAGGTTAAAACATTATACCACAGCGCTACCGAATTCTCGATTCTGATTGGTCAGATTCATTTTCTGTAACAGCACGGCTTGGACATGTGTTGGCAAATCACAAAAAAGTGTGTAGCTGGTGATACGGTGAAGCTTTCCGAGAGGAAGGAGTCTCCAGTGTTAGCACTCTGAATCAGAATGACGCGATTCTGTAACATGACACGCTACATGTTGGTCTTATTAACTTTGAGAGGAAAAACAAGAGAGGCTGTTGAAACAATGACCCTTTTATAGCTGCTATAATGCAAATGATAACAGGAACTAACTTACTTCAGGGACGTTCCACAACATTGAATGTAACTCATCTGATACAAAAAGTATGATGTGTCGTTCATTAATAAGTAAAAATTGTAAGTTGGCAAATTATGATGTAAGAGGAATGAAACACTTCAGGATGTACTGGACTGCATCACACCACTCAGTCGTTGATTATTTTGCTAACAGAATGCCCCGAAGGAGTGGCTCCTCACGCTTTACAGAGTGGTTCAAAACCTTAATGCAGTCCCTAGTCTGAACTGTGTAGTGGAAAAGATATTTAAAAAAAAAAACAAAAAAACTTCAGTATCTACTTTCATAGCTGGCTGAAGTTAAAACATAACTAACTCCTTCAAACGTGAAGGTAAACTTAGATCTGCAAAGATGATCACAGAATACACACAGATGCAGTGTACGACTGTTGACGAAAGAGATTGAAGTGCACTCATGCATTTCTCAGTCCATCTGGTGTGCACGTCTCAAGCAAGTGAAAAGAGAATTCTCTCTCATCAGTTGTACACCTTGAAAATTCACAAAATGTACATTCAAAGGCTTGGCAGGTATCAGCTATGGTTTACTTTTGTAGGCTTTTTCACTTTAATGATCATGAAAAAGTATGAGAAACCTGTAATATCTGTTTTCTATACACCAGCAGTGAGTTCTTTTCCTCTGCGCCGGGCTTCTCTTCATCTCCCCGGTGGCTCATTAAGTGGACTATCAGTGTTTGGTGAGTAGTGTAATGCGTACGGCTAAAAAGAGGCCGGCGGGTTTTAATGTGCCGGTTTGGATTACCTTAAACGCTCCGGACTGAGCTAATGGTCCGCCCTGAATAGGGACAATGTCATTTGTTTGGTCCTGCTGCTTCTTCTGGTGTCCTCATCCACAGGCAAGGGAGAGAGAGAAAGAGAGAGAGAGAGAATTGACCAGAGGGATAAAATAGCCACTCTGCACAGGGAGAAGAGTCTCATGTTACACACACAGCTCGAAATCTTTAAAGCCATCAAACCGCTCTCTCTCTCTCTCTCTCTCTCTCACACACACACACACACACACACGCATAATAAACTTCAAAAAAACGTGATATCACTTAATGCATCACATGGCTATTAAAGACCTGAACCATTTTATAACCTAAAAAAAACAAGTAAGAAATAAAACACGCTGAGACATGCTGTTACAGGAAACTAATCAATCAACAACAGGGTGGTGAGATGAAGCGTTAGATGAAGTTCCTCTTACCACGCTGAAGTTCTAACAGCATGTCCTCTTATACCACAGCAATTTGCAGAACAGTTTTTATTAAAGACTTTAGTAAAGACTTTAGTAAAAAAAAAAGAATTTATAGTTACATTTAATGGTGCAAAACAGGTTATCACTTACATTATATCACTTACTTTAAACAGTCGTTCCATCACCAGCCTCTGTTTTTTCTCTCTCTTGAAGTTAAGCAGGAAAAACACAGCTTATCACATAACTGAGAAACCGCAAAGCACAAACTTCTCCAACACTGAGCGAGGTCTTCTTACATAAATGTTAAATAAACGTCTTTGCAGGGGAAAAAAAAAAAGCTTCACCGGAAGCGTGTGTTTATACTGTTTTCATTATTAAATAACACGAAAAGCTTAAATTACATTCAGCATCTGCTATAAGAAATGCTCCTGTTTGCTGTTACTATAGAAACGATAATGCATTAGGACTACGTCATTGCTATATACTGAAAAATAAACCCAGTCGGAATTGAGAAGGCTTTACAATCGCAACGTCTTAAAGAACCGAAAAAGAAAGTGTTGATTAGAGTCCAACTGAAATGCAACACAGTGACGTTACATGCACAGCAAACTGTCAGTTTATTAGGTACACTTACCTGAGTGCAAAAGTTTGCATACCCTCAATGACAAAAGGGAGACAGTATGTTCAGTTTCAATATTTGACATTGATCAAATATCAAATATCTTGTTATATAATGTAATTGTTTCCTTCCCAATCAATTTTAAATTTCTTTCTCTAATACCTTGTATGCCCACCCTTTTTCTCTGTATGTGAGTTAACTGATATTCATGGAGGTTATCAGGATGCTTTATAAAAACATTTATCGTTTTATTATAGTGTTATTAAATCCTTATTCTGTAACTGCTCATAAATGCCAGAGTGTTTATCAGGGTTTGGACACAAACACAAACACACACACACACACGCACAGATTGCAGTGTGTCCCCTAAGACCAGGCTGCTTTACAGGAAGCACAAAAATAAACAAGTGTGTGTGTGTGTGTGTGTTGGGTTATGCCCTAGGACCAACACATCTAATTGTTCATTTGTGTTAAACGTTTAGTTTACTAAAGTTTCCAAGCAGGTGAAAAACAACAATTTAAAAAAAAAACAAAAAAAAAACACCATATACCACAGTGCTGAGGAATTCTCGATTCTGATTGGTCAGAAGGTTTGATTCACTTTCTGTAACAGCAGATCTGATGGTAGTGCAGCTGTGAGACCAATCACAGGTTCATATTAATGCGCTCATTCTAATGTTTTCTATAGGAACCCCAGACACAGGGACTGTATTACTATATTACACTGACCAATCAGATTCAAGAATTCAACAGTGCTGTGAGGTAACGTCCTTTGAATTCAGGTCTAGAATTGTTCAGATCCACACACACACACAGAGCACTGTTTATCAGAGCCATGTGGCAAGCAAGGATGAGCACAAACAGGACATGAGCAGCCGGTCGAACAGAGCAGTCACTTTATTGAAGGGAAGAGCATACATTGCAGCTGTACATTATTTAACAAGCACTCCTTCAAGGCCTATTCCCAGATCAGAAGCTGAGACTCTGCAGTGCGACAGAGAGAGAGACAGCGAGAGAACGAGACAGATAGAGCGAGCCGGGCTCCGTCACAGAGGTAATGCGTTTGGGTTTAGAAAATAAAAACACTGCTGGCTAATCTCATGGCAAAGCTCACAATCTGATCTCAAACAATTTTAACCCAGGATCAGATTTGTTGCTTTCTTCACCTATTCCTCACATGAGCCCGGATCACATGGATGGAGCACGGAGATAATCCAAAAACATATCCTGCAATATAGGGCTGCACAATATACTGTTTTTTTTTTTTTTTAACATTATTGCAAAATGCATATAAGCGCTAGAACCACAAACTCTGTTGTGTCTTATGAGCATTCTGAACACAGAAATGTTCTGTGGGCGTTTTGTTAAAAGTGGTCAAGTTAAAGGAGCAGTTTGTCATTTTAGAGCTCTCTGCTGCCCGGAAGGTGAATTACAATTGCAATGAAAACACCAACAAGCCTTCCCCTTTTTCCCCAACAGACCCCACCTCTTCCTCTGAAACCACATAGAGGTGCTACAGCAATACTGTGCTTTTCTGCTTGGTAGAAAAGCCAGTTCACTGAAGGGGAAAGGAGGCGGGACGTGAAAGATGAATTTGTGTCTGGTAGTGGTGCTTCACGCTATCTAGGTGAACTTGTGAATTCATGAGCGTTGGTCATTTAAAAAAAAAAAAAAAAAAAAAAAAAAAAGAGAAGGTGGGGCTGTGGTCTCTCTGGCTGGAGAAAAAAAAAAAAAAAAAAAGAGTTGGATTTTCACCTTGCTGTTTTCTTACTGCTGCTTGCTGCACTTCTGCACATCTTGTTTTTGTGGTAAAATTCCTCTTTGCCTGATTTACTGAGGAAGTTTCTTGTCAGATATGTTGGCGCCTCTGAACCACACATGCCTTCGGGTTACATTTTGAGAAAAATGAAAAGGACAGAGCTGAACAGCTCAGAGCTCACTGGAGGTAGAGATAATGCTTAGAATTTGAGCTCCAACTAGATAATAAAAAGCGAAAATGATTATTTCAAGTCTAGAAACACTTTAAAACATTACAAACTGCACCTTTAAATGCCTACCCTAGGCTGTTTATTTTTAATATTAAGATTCTGTCCATATTGTGCAACCCTAGTGCACTACACAGAGTAACATATTCACTCATGTCCTTTCTAGCTTAGTAGAGCTGTTTTGGATGTAGTCCACATGTTCAGTTCAGTTTCCAAAGCACAACCTTTCAACACGATTTCATTTGAGTTGAGAATATATATATATATAAAAACACAAAATATAAAGAAAGTAAACCCCATGATTCACAGCGGGGTTTTAAGTGACATTTTCGGGGCTTGACATAAATTAATACGACCCAAATCTAGTTATATATAAAACTGTAACATCTCACTATTGAATAGGCACTTTTTTTTTTTTTTATTTTGTATTTTTTAAAAAGGACTATTTTTTTGCCTCGTGATTAACTTTGAAAATAAAACAACTTCATGCTATACTGGTACTCTACAACATACAACATTCACACTGTATTTACAGCTATGTGCAGCTTCAGGAGGCCTGCGACGCTCGCGCGGCTCGGCCACGGTCATGAAAAACGAGCAGGCTTGGCTGAAGATGAAAGTGTTACACACTTAGAGCTAAACTCCGCCCCTACTAATAAAACACACACCCTCCCCACTGATGAGCAGCTTGCGCAGCTAATGTGTGTTTTCTGTAATTTCACAGCACGATAACATCTATACACTCCTGTTGCTCCTCAAAATGGTTACAAAATCACCCACACACACGACATAATAGCACTAAAGCACCCCTTTCCTCTGCAATACCATACATAGTGTGATGAGAAACAGCAGTGTGTGTGTGTGTGTGTGTGTGTGTGTGTGTGTACGCGTGCACAAGAGTCTGGTTCAGTGTTTCTGTATGTTCGTTATCATGTGGAGATCAGTTCTGTATGTATTTAGCATATGTTTTAAAGTATTGGCACCCACTGTAGCGTGAAAATAAATAACTGAAAAGCAGCCCGAGTTTCAAAAAAAATGCTACAGTTACAGAAGTTGCTGTTGCACCTGGCAGGATTGCATAAGAGCTGTAATTTTACAAACGCATAGTGCTGAATCCCTGAATACTGATGTAGTGTTTCTATATGGAGAGAGAGAGAGAGAACGAAAGGTTTAGTGTCATAAGAAATATGCACAACCCCCATGTGTAGAAAATGAATAATAAATCAAAAGAGAGCCAGATTATTGTTTCAATGGCACCAGAATGAACAGAGGAGAGAGAAGGAGAAATACCAAGCGGTTACCTGAGGTGCATCATGAAAACCAGAGCAGATGAGCTGCGTGCGTGTGTGTGTGTGCATGTAAGTGAGAGCGAGAGAAATTAATGTTAGCTTTTGAAAACAGGGATGATGGAAGAGAAAATCAAATAAAAATAGCGTAGAAGACAATCTCTTCAGCAGCCCTCTAAAACCAGCAACACATTGCAAAGTGACTCCATCACTTCGTCCTTGAGACTTTAAAAGACTACGGCACAGATTTTACCCACAATCCACCCCGGTTTACCCGTCACAACCCGAGCTGTGCACTCAGATATTTCACAAAAAAAAGGGAAAAAACACTCCCCACAAAAAAAGCTTTGAATGCAGCAGACAAAGAAATAAAGCCAATATGGAAAGGCAAAAATGCTGTGTGTGTGTGTGTGTGTGTGTGTGTGTGTGGTGGTCTAGTGAAATGCTACGAATTGCCAAGTCACCTGAAACTTAGATATTCAAATATGGGTCATAGTTAGGATTTGGATGTTCTGCTTAGATTCACCTTAGATTTCCCAGAATGCATCAGTACCGGAACACGTGAGCTTGGGGTGTGGCTTTGGAGAAAGAGTGTATTTAGTTGAAGTTTGAATTTCAAAACATTTAGCTTCAACTAATTATGAGTAAAATAGCTCAGCGTGTACCTTTAAGTGCCCAAAAACAAAATGTCCATTCCCAATTCTCTACTCCGACTCTTGCTATAGGCCTGGGAAATTCACGAGAGCCAATCGTTTTCATTTGTTGCTTTAGCTAATTTGCATAAATTGGAGAAAATCTCAATTCAAATGTCACTTGCATAGAAAATGAAACGTTGCTTTTGTTCTTGGGAACACAAGGTGAGGTGCCCCGAGACTCGTGTGTATGACATGTTTACTGTGTGTGTGTGTGTGTGTGTGTGTGTATGTGTGTATGTGTGTGTGTGTGTGTGTGTGTGTGCGTGCGTGCGCAGTAGTACTGGACATTCAGAAGCGCTTTCTTATTGGCATTACAATAAAGATTCATAAGAACTCGCAGGAGGAGGAAAAAAAAAGCAATCGCAGTTTCTCAGTGTTGCCCTTTTCATACTAAAACCAAACAGTATGTTTTTTTTTTTGTTAAAAGTCTTCACTCTTGTTTAAAAAAAAAAAAAAAAAAAAAAAAATCAGGAAGTTTTCCGCTTGTGGAAAAAGAACACTTTTGGTGCAAACGGCGACTTCCTTTCTTGAGCCTCCCATCTGAAGGTCCTTTATATGTGTGTGTGATCAGTGTTCACGTCTTTTTCTTTCCCTCCAGGAGTCTGTAAGGATTGAACTGTCTCACACACTTGTGTGTCCTCGTGTGTGCTCGCACACACACGCACACACACACACATACGCACTCGCACCCGGAGCAGAAGATGCTTGTAGCACCTCGAGCTCTACCTCATCCCGCCCTTGCAGTCTGATTGGCTGATGAGGTGTTGGATCATAGGCTGGACTCTTTGGGCGGGTAGTCCAGGTTGGTCACCATGGTGACGACGGTGAGGATGTCGTCGGGGGCGATGAGGTTGGTCTGTCGCTGCATAGTGATGATTCGCTCCTCCACGCAGCCGGCTGAGAGGCGAGCCTCGGCTTCATGATCCCAGCACTCCTCTATGGTCTCGCACAGCGTGGCCAGGCCCTGCTCCACACACACACACACACACACACACACAGAGATAATGATACATCACTTTATAACCAATTATACTATCGGTTGTGTTACTTTTCATATTGTTTTTGAAATGAGTCATAGATTTAGAGAGTGTAACACACTCAGAGGAAAGTGCTATGCCCATGACTTGCTAGTGTTGCTGTGATTGATGGGAGAGAGAGAGCATAGACAGCATGGACAGCATGGGCGTTTTTGCTCTCTAGGCCAACTTTCCAAAATTGTCAGGATTATAGTTATGGTTCTTACATCACCTGTTATTTGCAATTGTCTGAACTTTTCAGTTCCAATAACTAATATGAGGTCAGATAAGCAAGTGCATAGATAAATATGTTCTTAGAAAAATGCATAGAAACGCACAGAAAAAATAATGTTCATTCTAAACCTTGACATCACTGCAACTCTATATTTCTATCATCATTCTCCTTCATAACACGTAGAATTATGAACTAAGTGTAACTATATTTAATTGGGTAAACCTAACTCCTAGCTGAGTTGCAATTTATCAGTTATTGCTAAAAAGACCTGTTCTTAACGGCGCTGTTAAATTCTTCATTCTGATTGGTCAGAAAGTACTGGGTAATTTCCTATAATGCAAGATATAGGAACTAACTTCTTTTGTGGACGTTCCACAACATTAAATGTAACTATAAATGGAAAAGTAGTATGACATTTTGTAAAAATTATTGGTAAATTGCTGTGGTATAAGAGGAATATATCACTTTGGGATGTGCTCCACGCCACTGCTGATTTTTCCCCTTTTTTTTTTTTTTTAAACAGTTTAAACAAATTTATTTACATGTTTCATACTAATGATTGTCAGTGTGTGTGCATATATATATACACACACACATACACGAACGCACACTGACATTTGTTAGCATTTGTGCGCGTATATATATATACACACACACACACACACACAATTGTTGTTCCTCTTTTGGCTGCTCCCATTAGGGGTTGCCACAGCAGATCATTGGTCTGCATATTTGATTTGGAACAGTTTTTACGCTGGATGCTCTTCCTGATGCAACCCTCCCCAGTTAAATCCAGGCTTGGGACTGGCACTGGTCGTGTGCAACCCCAGTGGCTGGGGTCAGTTCCCTGGCTGCGGCGGTGAGAGCGCCATGGCCTAACCACTAGTCCTCGAGGGACATATACACACATATAATATATAATAATATTATTATACTACTACCATGCTACAATAACTACTGTTATGGTTACCACCAAGTTTTTGGCTTTGTACTTAATGTGTGTGTGCGCGTGCGTGCGTGTGTGTGTGTGTCTCTTACTGCATGTTTCTGCCAGTATTCTCTTAAAGTGGGTCTGAGTTTCTTGTGTACGACGACTTCCTGCATGTCCTCTAATGAGGGATGCTGACCCACCTCCTCCTCAAATGGCAACGCATACTCATCCACTGGACCTAAACACACACAGACAGTCAGTCAGTCAACCTTGTGTGTGTGTGTGTGTGTGTGTGCGCACTTTTGGGGGTGTGAAGGGCAGGCCAGGGGGATCGTGTTCTGTGTGATAAGCAAAGAAATTCACATACAGAGTCAGCGTTAGGCTGAAGGGCCAGCACATGGACTTTTGATACGTGTGTGTGTGTGTGTGTGTTACCGTCAGCAGCAGTGCAGCGGGACGCCAGTTCCCACAGCACCAGTCCTGCAGCGTACATATCAATCCTCAGGAAGGCGTCTCGCTGGAAATTTATGGCTCCTTCCAACACCTCTGGAGCCATGTAGCGCCGAGTACCCACCTATAAATACACACACACACACACACACACACACACACACACACACACAGAAAACATCATCAGTCTTTCAGGATTGTAGTTCTAGTTCTAGTAATTTTTCCCCAAATTGAGAGAACACAGTAAAAGCAACTGCATCATCATCATCATTACTGCACATGACAACATCATTGTTAAGTTCAGGATGTTAGAAATGTTCAGTACCACTCTGAGTACCATTCGAGTAGCATTAGAGTACCATTCGAGTACCGCTGATCAGCACAGAGATCACAGCTCACCTGTCCGTGTGTGTCACCTGCAGATTTTCCCGCCTCAAACTTGAGAGCGAGGCCAAAATCAGCAATGCAGGCGGTGAGATTGTTCTTCAACAGGATGTTCTTACTCTTAATATCCCTGAAAGAAACAGAGAGAGAGAGAGAGAGAGAGAGAGATGTAAAAAGATATAGATGTAAAAAGGAAAATATAGAAAGACTAAAAGACTACAGAAACATACACCATAAGTGAAATAAATATATAGTGGGTGAAAGGGAGGCGGGAGGTGCAAGGTGTGTGTGTGCGTGCGTGTGTGTGTGTGTATGCACACATTGAGTGTGAGTACCTGTGTGCAACGACGGGCTTATGGCCGTCCTTCAGGCCCGGGATGTCCTCATGCAGGTACGCCAAACCCCGCGCAAAAGTCTGAGCTATGTGACACAGCTCATTCCACGACACCACATTAGCCTTCAGGTAATCAGTCAGCGAGCCCTGATCACACACACACACAGTGCACTGATTGTAATCACACCTTAATTACACGATATTCAGGGACTGGCAAAAATAATGTTAGCATTCTGGGGGCCAACAGTTAACACAAGGTGTCTTACACACATTGTATTAAATCATTAAAGATTGATCAGTTATACTGTCTATTAGGTTTTTTTTTTAAAACATTTGGGTGTTTAAAAAAACTGAAGAGTTGCTAGTTCTGGTCCAAAAAAAATGGTGGCTCACACAATGCACACACTGTAACCAAGGCTTGACCCCTCCTTGCTAGCATCGATTGACTAACTAGCCTAGCTTTCTGTTTAGATGCAGATGAAATAAAGATTGATGTAACTCTGGTGATAAGGAGGTTGCTTGTCTTCGCTCTAGCTTTAGAGGCAGAAAATGAAGAGAAATTTGAGCTGCTTGTGTGACTTGACAGTATACAGGCACAGTTAACTGTAAAATGTGTGCTGGCAGTCAAGGGGGGGGGGGGGGGGGGGGGGGACCCACAAAAAAAAAAAAAAACAAAACAAACTGTACTGAAAATGTTAGCCTGCGGTTTTAATTTTATGCCACTTTTTGGGGGTGGTTTTAACAA
>CM075004.1:30422293-30444624 GCA_037576675.1 Pangasius sanitwongsei | reverse complement strand
CCCCCCCCCCCCCCCCCCCCCCCCCCCCCCCCCCCCCCCCCCCCCCCCCCCCCCCCCCCCCCCCCCCCCACACACACTTAAAACGTGAAAGCATCCTAACTGTACTGCAAATGTTAGCCTGCTGTGTTACTTTTCTGCCACTTTTTGGGGAGAGTTGTAACAATCGAGAGCTACATTACGAGTTTTATGATTAAGATAAATCAGAAAAACATACTTTAGATCTACAATGCGCCGCAGATACAGACACATTGTCAGTCAGCAGGGGGCAGACGTGAGCTTCGAGTGAACGGGAGGATCATACACAGCCTTGACATGTCATGACTGTGTCCTGTTTAGTGTGTGTGTGTGTGTACATTTCTAAGCATAACATTTTGAGTACACACACTGTTTCTTGTGTACTTCCTTATGTAAGCCACTCATGGTTATTTGTGCACTCCTGTGAACGGCTGTGTTTCATATACAGGGCTGTGTGTATGTGTGTGTACCTTCTCGTGGTAAGCTGTAATGAGCCAGAGCTCGATGTCCATGCCGTTTCCTCTCTTCTCAGCTCCGATGAAGCTGAGGATGTTCTCGTGTTTCATCCCACTCAAGCTGTACATCTCATACTCATTCTGCCAGGACTGCTTATTCTGTCACACAGAACACACACACGACGCTCTTCGTACTCATAATGGAATTTCTAAGAGTTAACACACACACACACACACACGCCCTGTATTACCTGGATAGGGAAGACCTTCACAGCCACATGTTCGTTGAGCAGCTGTGCCTTCCACACGCAACCAAAGCGCCCCCTGGCCTTGATCTCCAGCAACTGCAGCGGCTTCTGGCCCAGGAGCGGAGAGGGCGGAGTCAGCCCAGGGTCCTGCAGAAAGACCAGCAACCAATCAGCATTTATCACCTGTATTTACTGAAGCTAAATCTCTGCCAGACAGTACATGCAGGTTTTAATCAACAACCTGCTTTTCCCATCAATCCACAATCCACACACACATCCTCATCATCCTATACATATATACATTGGAGCAGTCTGCATCCATTTTGCATTCATTTCTTCACTCTCAGTTTTCAGTTTTACATTTAAGACCTGTTTTTTTTGCTGAAACACCGACTTCTACGGTGTTAAGTCTTCATATAACTGATATTAATCAACCAATGTAACCTGATATGGACAAAAATTAAGCTTTGACCTTCAGCTATAAACAGGGCTCCAGAGATGCGATGCTTAATTTCTCAACAGAATCAGTAACAAATCTATAAAAAACACTCTGCTGATAAATAATTAAGGAATACAACATAATTTACAATTAAAAATAATCAACATTGGGGTTGTATGATGAGATTTTTAAAACAATTTTCCTATAACAGCACATCCTGAAGGATTTAACTTTATGTTTTAATTATGAAAGAACAACACGGTATACTTTTTATCTGTTTATAGCTACATTTAATTTTGTGGACCATCTAGAAAACTAGTTTTAGCTCCTGTTATCAGTCATGTTATAGGAGATTTTTTTTTTTTTCTTGAAGCTTTGGCACAAAACTTCCTGTTACAAAATGCTGACAGCGTAGACGCCTTCCATAACTGTTAAATAAACGTCTCCTTACATAAAACGCCACTGTATCAGTGAGGCATGTTTCTTTGTTAAATAATACATTTTTAGACCGTTTATGTGGAGTGTCTGCATACAAGTCCCTGTGTAAGCTGTTACTATAGAAACGACAAAGCATTAGAACGAGTGCTTTATATAAACTGGAGATATGACTTGTAGCTGGAACTACATCTCTGTTGGTGAGTACTTAAAACCTCACCAACATGAATTCTCAAACAAGACTGAGTGGCATAACTACGCATGGTTTCGGCCTTGTTGTGACAATGCCACAGACGTCTAGAAGAAGAGAGCTGTACCTTTTGTTCACTCAGACACCCCCCCCCCCCCCACACACACACACACACACAAACACACACAAAAAAAAAATCAATTTCCATGACTGTTCAACTCCCTGCAGTACTTTTAGTGGCTGTTCAAAACAGCACTGGAAATAGAGAGAAATAAAGAGCCTTCATGTCACCGCATAAATGTTTCTTTTTCTATAGAACATCTGAAGAGACATTATTGGTGCTTTCCACCAAAAGTCATTATGTAAAACCTTATTACTGGGTTTATCGAGGTTACCTTCTGGCGTTAAACCATGGTGAAGCATGCATCTTATAGATCACTCTAGCAGTACTGTGTATCTGTATACTTTTCTTCACCCTGTCTGTTCAGACTAACGGCAGTGTTCTCACAGGGTGCTGTGGGAGAGAAAGCGAAAGAAAGAGTGTACAGACGAGAGGGAGAACGTGGAGCGAGTTTTGCTGTGACATTGACCAGGGTCGTGTGGTCTGTAAACACACACACACACACACACAGCTAGATGCTTACGTTTTGACTTTTCTCTTTGCCTCTCAATAATTAAAGAGGAACCGAAAGCTGACGGTGGAGGTGAAAACGGTTCATTCTTCCTCCCACAGGAAAGCACATGTCTCCATAAATAAAAGAAAATTCATTTAGGAGCACCCAAGGCCTTTAATATTCTTTTCATATTTAATACCAAACAGTAAAGCAAAGAGAATCATAAAGCTTGTATGAGACAGCATAAAACTTTCTATAACAGTGTAGACAAAAAGAAGCACCAGAGCAGTGCTGGATAAATCAGTAACCCTATCATTCGGACAAGCTGATTTCATGTCCGAGCCGTTTTTTTTTTTTTTTTTAAATAAATTTATAGCTGCCCGTGGACAAGTTGGCTCAACAACCAGAAAAAGAAAAAACAGAACTCCTGAGTGGCACAACAGTAAAGCATTCACGAAGTCAGGTGGCTGGGAGGGGCATGCTCTCTCTCCTCCGTCAATCACAGCGACACTAGCCAATGGTGAGTGTGGCAGAGGGGGCGTGTCCGAGCGTCGGCTGTAGCTGGAATGGAGGCGGGCTGAACTGGCAGGTAACACGTGACGATTTTCACCTGTGTCTGATTATGGCGAGTTTACTTATGTGTGTTTTGTTTGTCCTTTCAGAGTGAGTCAGAGAGAGAGAGAGAGAGAGAGAGAGAGAGCGGGCGCGCGTGACGGAGCGACACAAAACACTACACCTCGCCTTGAATTTGAACATAGCAGGTTGTGAGCAGCTTAGCATTTATGGTTTTGGCTGTATTTTGGGTAGCATTAACAACAAGCTGAAAAGAGCTCGTGGGTAAAAGAAAGAAAAAAAAAAAAAGAAAAAGAAAAAGAAAAGAAGCACAAAACTCCATCAAAAAGTCGCTAGTCTTCCGAGGTCTTCCTTCCCACACACAGACACGCACAGATCCACGCACAGATCCACACACACACACGCACAGATCCACACACACACACATAGATCCACACACAGATCCACACACCCACCCACCCAGAACCACACACCAGGCTCTACAGTGAGCGTCTATGAGCTCATGTATGCGGAAGAAGGCAGATAGCGCTCTCCTCAGAGTGTGTTATGCTGACGCAGTTTGAAAGGATGCGGTTGGCTGGCGTCATGCGGCTCAGAGAGAAAGCCTGTGCTAGCCTTCACCCTCCACGGTTGGTAGCTGGGGAGAGACGGCGCGTCACGGCCGAAACACAATGTGCTACAATTATCATATACGCATTCATGTCCCTTAAATGTATTAATGCATTTAAATCACTAACTACTTTTCAGCCTAGTCAGTGAGGTTTCTGAGCAACCAAAACATGAGACTGGGCAGCACACGGGAGCTTTCACCTGCTCGATGGGCTAGCCAATCAAGTTATCATTATTTGTCCACACTTCAGCGGTAGAAAATAATCTTTTAAATGCAGCACACACAGAAACACGAGGTAACACACATTACATTTTCCTCAGTATGTAATGTTCTGCATCTTATCACACAGTTACTAAGATTTCTGTGTCAAACTCAAACTGTGTGAAAGGGGAGGGCAGCATCAATATCAGAACACGTCCGTCCATGCACATTCAACTGAAATTACACACACAAAAATGCTCTCGCACTTAAATCAGGGTTATGCACAGAAAGATCTGGAATGTACCATCCACACATGCAAGCTGAGATCAGACTTCTAAAGAAGGGGAAAGTAAATGTGAATGGGCTTGAACAGGGATAAATGAGAGGCAACTTTAATGATCTAACATAAAAAAAAAAAGGAAAAAAAAAAAAAAGACAATTGAATTCATGAGTTAATTAAACTCATCTTACCTCTATCATTATATGAAAGGCGTGCTAGCAAAAGAGAAGAAAAGGCAAAAGAAGGGAATTACTGCTTCCAGTGAAGAGAGGAAAGATTATAAAGATGAAAAGTGTATGAAAGACGAGAATACTCCCGTCCTTTTAATCTGATGTGTTAAATGCAATAAAGACAAACATGAACAACAATCAATGTACAAAAACAGAAAAGAGGGAAATGAAGGGAAATGGTGGACAGAGTCAGAGAAAGAGAGATAATGTGTTAAGGCTGATTTATACTGCATCTGGGAATGCGTGGGTGACAATCACACACACACACACACACAACCGTAAAGCGTGTGCACAAGGTTGGCAGTATCGCATGCGCCAAAAACCAGAATGAATACACAATTACAGCTCTGATAAGAAACCTAAAGCCAGCCTTCGTTTCAAAAGTATGATGATTAAAAAGCTGCACCACAGCTGCAATCAGTTTTCCGTCAGGTTTGGAAGAATCGTGGAGAAAATGAGGCAGATTAAACAAGTCAAATACTACGATTAATAAAGACTTAAGAATGAAAGCTTTGGGTGAAGACTCATCTCACTAAAGCAGGTCTTACCCCTAAACTGGCAGAAAAGTCAGAGGGTCTATGTCAGGGTGGACCGCGATCCAGATGCTGACTGAGCAAAATATTTCAGCACACCGAAACGAATGCTCGGAAAATACTGTAGCAGAGCCGATCAATGCATTTAATTAAAAAAAAAAAACAAACAAACTAAAACCTGTCTTGCAGTTCAGTGAGATTTCTAAACATGACCCAGTGCAGCTTCTGTAGCAGATCCTCTGTTGTAGTTTATCCAATCAAAAACACATTTATGTAAATTATTTAGCTCAAGGCAGCTCATGGGACCAGAGACTAGCTACAGTGTTGGAGATTTCAGAAACTTTTATAGATTTTTCATTTTATTTACCTTCTCTTGTCTGATTTGCTGACTGACATTCTGATATTTGGACAGAGAAGTACATGTTTTCTCACCATAGGAATATTATTGGATATGCACAGCTTACTACTCTTAACACGAAGACAGATATTCGAAAGAGTCGGTTTCATTTCACTCTTTTCTCCTTTGTAATGGTTTGGTAAACATTCTTGAATTAACAGTCAATCACATGTTTGTGAGTGTTTGCTATTTTCATTTTACTGCACTTTAATAGCAAAAATATCTCTAATTAAAATCAAGAGATACCTCAGATTCTTGTGTACCATCTGTTAGTAAGGAGGCACACACACACACACACACACACACACAATTCTACAAACTAAAAGAAACACAAACAGAAAGAGAGAGAGAGAGAGAGAGAGAGAGAGACTGAGACAAAAATTGAATGAGAGAGAGAGAGAGACAGAAATTGAATGAGAGAGAGATAGAGAGAGACAGAAATTGAATGTAAGAGAAAGAGAGATAGAGAGAGATAGAGATAGAGACAGAAATTGAATGAGAATGAGAGAGAGAGACTGAGACAGAAATTGAATGAGAGAGAGAGATAGAGAGAGACAGAAATTGAATGAGAGAGAGATATAGAGAGAGAGACAGAAATTGAATGAGAGAGAGAGATAGAGAGAGACAGAAATTGAATGAGAGAGAGAGATAGAGAGAGAGACAGAAATTGAATGAGAGAGAGAGATAGAGAGAGACAGAAATTGAATGAGAGAGATAGAGAGATAGAGACAGAAATTGAATGAGAGAGAGAGAGAGATAGAGACTGAGACAGAAATTGAATGAGAATGAGAGAGATAGAGAGACAGAAATTGAATGAGAGATAGAGAGAGAGATAGAGAGAGAGAGACAGAAATTGAATGAGAGAGAGAGATAGAGAGAGAGAGACAGAAATTGAATGAGAATGAGAGAGAGAGAGAGAGAGAGAGACAGAAATTGAATGAGAATGAGAGAGAGAGAGAGAGAGAGACAGAAATTGAATGAGAATGAGAATGAGAGAGAGAGAGAGAGAGAGAGAGACAGAAATTGAATGAGAATGAGAGAGAGAGAGAGACAGAAATTGAATGAGAATGAGAATGAGAGAGAGAGAGAGAGAGAGAGAGAGAGAGAGAGAGGCACCCTGACTCCACATAATTATTTCACAAAATAATTTCACACCTTGAAAATTATACTAGGTGTCCAATTGCTGATCAGGTGTGTAAAGATTTAATGATTAGCAATTCTTATGCCACAATTGCACCGATCTGAAACATGTCGCTACAGGTGTCTCAGCATCAGTAAAGTTCAACACCACACAAGCATCTCTGCTAATTATCTTCCCAATGACACGCAGCCTGTTCAGACTTTTCTTTTCGTTCACTTACACAGCAGTGATGTAATAAAAAGCTCGTGCGCGTGTTCGTGTGTGCGCGTGCACGCACCTGTGTGGGGACGAGCACGGGTGGGTACGCCAGCTTGTGGTGGTGGTACATCCAGAAGGAGAAGAGCAGGATGGCAGCAATGCCCATGATTGGCACCAGAGAGTACAGCAGTGTGTTGAACAGCTCCGGCTTCGGCGTCATTGGTTTCGACGTGGCTGCAGCACACAAACAGAGATCATCATTAACACCGTGAGTATCGTGAGCTCTTCCTCATGTCCCATCAGGACCTCTGAAAGCCTTGTTCATCAACTCTTCGTTCACGCTAGCTAGCTAGGAAGCGACACTTGAATAGAAATTCTCAACATTATGCAAATTAGGTAAAGCGACAAATCCGAGTGATTGGCTCAAATTATTCCTCGGAACAATCCTATGGTTCGTGTGGTATGAAGTTTCCTCAGTTCCCCACTCACTACTTTATTCCTGCCTGCAATTAGTTGCAATTTACTGGGTGATACACAAAAATGGAAGAAAAATGTATAAACATGATTTTATCTTATCCTGTCATATACGACTTTCTCATGGAAGCAAAAAATTCCCACACCAAATCTGCTTTCAGAGTGCATGCAAGTGGACACTACTATTTATTTTCAATGCTAACTCATGACATGACACGAGTAACCAGTCCTTATATAGCACAAAAAACACAAACACGTTTAAATTTATGCAAAAGAAAGGCAAAGTAAGTCTTGAGGAGTGAGTAATGACCCAGTGTGATTTATGGTAAAATGGATGGTTTGGATACATTCTGTAACTAGTTATGAAGTTTCTGCTGCCAGAAGTATCTCGAGAGAAACCAATGTGCCAAAAAGGTGAAAAATGGCTGCTGCTGTGAATAGTGTGTGAGCATTAAAACAGATCCTGTGCTCTGACAGCACTCCTTCATTCTCTGTGTGGATGAACAGAAGGTGACAGAGAGAGTTCTTGCTGAGCAAATCCCCACTTCACACTTTCCACAAAAAAAAAAAAAAAAAAAAAAAAAAAAATCAAAAATCTCCCACATGCCAGATGTGGGACAAAGCAAGCGCTTCACGGTGCAGCGTGTTCAGTTGGCTAACGCTGCACCTGCTGTGGGCCATATCTCTGCCTGTTAAATAAGAAGACTTAAACACTCTCTTTAATGTAACTGCCCTCCTGGGGTTGAGCCCTGAGAATACAAGTGCTGATCCAGGAGCTGTTCTATCCGTTCAGCTCCTAATGAACCGAATTATGTTACTAATGGAGACAGATCCTGAATCAGCACTTCCTCTGAAGTCTGCGAGTGATCTCCTGAGGATATGTAAAACATAAAACACAATGGGGTGTGCTGTTATAGGAAAACAATCAACAACAGCGTGGTGCGATGTGGCTTAGTGCAAAGCAGAGTTACCGTTACGCCGATAACGTGTCATGTCCATTTACTAAAAGATTGGATTTTAAAAAAAAAATATTATTAAAAAAACTTAACTTCATACTTTCTATCCAATTACGGCTACGTTTAATGTCCTGGAAAGTCCAGGAAATAAGTTAGTTTCCTCACCAACCACTATGTGGCGAAGACCCGCATATGGGTGTGAAGGTCAGGTGTCCAGATTCTTTTGGCCACATACAGTGTATTGCAACAAGAGCATTAATCTAAACCTATGATTTGAGTTACAGGTTTCACTACTGTCAGAGCCGCTGTGTTAGAACATTAATCAGCACGTTCTGGCCAATTAGAATCAGGATATAAAGACAGCTTGAATGAAACCGACAACCTTCTGGCTCTGACGTTCGACTTCAAATCCTCACTCAGCCTGTATACTGGTCCTGAAGCTGAAATCTCCAGGATGCAAAATATGAAACGCTACCCTTTTAGCGACTGTCCGTTATCTCCAGCAGAACGCCTTGGCACTGATGATAGACCAGTCAACAACGGTTGAAGAGCTCTGAATGTTTTTCGCAAACTATTTTAGTATTGGTGGTCTGCTCAAAACACTTCTACGAGCCATACCTGCTGTGTGTAGTTTGAAACGCATAAGCAGAAGTTTGCTTGCCCTTACGTCAACATGAAGAAACCAACAAAACATTTCATTCAACTTAGGTTTTACAGATGCTCCTCCATTATTCCAATTGCCTCTTTTTCAATTCGCCTGCTCATTTTTCTTTCACTTTTTTGGCCGTCATACCTTTGCGTCTCCTTTTCTGCCATTTCTGAAATGCTTCTTTTCACCGTTGCTAATGGTTTCCCCTTAACGCCATTCTCCAGCTGGGTGAAAGGTCAGAATTTGTCGGTTGCAGGTTTTGTGAGCCCTTTACCTGACTCCCAATATCTCTTTACACAGAAAACAAAGTTTTCATTTTATCACCACGACAACATCTCTCGAAGGTTGTTTTCATGGCCCTCATTATTTCAAAACATAAAAAAAAAACGACACGGACATCGAAAAGGGGTTTTGAAGATTATTTCGAGTATTTCTACATCACAAATGGTTTGTGGAAGAAATAAATACTTTATTTTGAATCACAACATGCTGAATAGGAGCCGCACTGAAAGCGATAACAAAACGTCTTTTGAATCGAACGCAATTTGTCGTTCAGAATGAAAAGCAATCGGAGCATGTTTCGGTCATTTCGAGTGTAGGCACTGTTTGTAGACGCTGAAGGATTTGGAGAAATATGTACTCGATGCTAGAGGTAAATGTTAAACAAAAGGATGTGAGCTGATCTGGTTGTTATGATTACTCTGTGCGTTAGGGAGAGGCTTACACACTCACTTTAATGTAATTGCCCTGCTGGGGTTGAGCCCTCTGAGTACAGCAATTGATTACATAATGTCTCCGCTCTCGAATCGCTAGAAACGCAGGCCGCTGCTACATTTACACGTCGCCGCTTAGGCCAGTTTACAATCTCTGATACAATCTGCTCGGCTTTTGCTCATCCTCATGAGGCTCATGCTGTTCTGTGTTACTGTATTGTGCTGCGCTTATTGTTTCACACACTGTGTATTTTTTCCATGTTCGTACATTTGTGATGTTTGTTGACAAGCAGATTTGTGTGTGAGATATTAGTTTTTTATTAATAGCTTCAAGTAGGTTTAACAAACAGAAAAATAAAATAAAAACCGTATTGCATTTCACGGAACAAAAGTTGTATTTTATGCGTTTTAATGTAATGAGTTTCATGGTGGTGTCACGCACTTCACTGCACACACTGTCCAAGGAGTGATCTGGGTGTTGGTAGAACTACTTTTCCATAACAGTGGAAAAGCTAACAAATAAGATCCTAGCAGGCCGAGAGAAAAAAGTAATCTTACCACAAAAACCGCTAACGTTTGATGTTGGATTGACAAATGAACTAGGCAAGTATGTAGCTAAAGACGTAGCTCGATATTTACTGCTTACCTTAATCCAGAAAATATACTGTTAATGGCCTGTTCGAATTCGCTGTCACTCAAGTGTTTCAGTGTCTAAACAATTTTCAAAAGGGCAACCGGAACGCTACTATTAATTACTGGATATAATGGCACAGTCGTTGTGAGAAAGGTCTGCTGGACTGCGCAGTTCTGCCCCAGTGCTAAATGATGATCTTCTGTCAGAAAAACGCTGCTAGAACAGTTCTGACGTTCTGTGGCGGAAGACCCTCGTGCGTGACTAGAATGAATACCTTATTTTGTATCCGTCAAAATGGCGGACAGCCTTCAAATTTTCCATCAATGCTGTTAAAAATCCGTATATGAGAGGAAGCTCTTGGTTAACGCGAACCCTGGATGGCTGTCTTTCAGTCCCCCATGATGGAACGAGACCATTTCAACATAAGCATTAACAATCTTTTTTAAATAACCCAGTAATTATGAGGGCCTCCATTTTGTTACAGACCAACAAGACCACAGTCTCACCTACTTATTTTCTATTATTGTTGGAACGTTTGTGTGTGTGTGTGTGTGTGTGTGTGTGTGTTACTCACTCTGTATAGCTTGGGTATCGGGGCTGTAATAAATCTTCTCGTTGCACATGTTGCCCTCACAGCAGCAGAAAAACACTTCTGGGCTGTCTTTCCTCTCCACACACTCGCTACTGCAGACACACACACACACACACACACACACACAACAAAGAAAGTGTTTGTTTTGTAGCGTTTACATCTCCTGGAATTTTGCCCATTACCGGGATCTCGAGTGTTGAGACGAGAAAAGGAGAGAGAGAGAGAGAGAGAGAGAGAGAGAGAGAACTGTTTCTACATGCATACTAACACACATGCGCACACACACACACACACACACACGTTTGGGATCTTTCAGCACATGATCCTCTACACGAATCCCTCTTTCTCTCTCAGGCCACAAATTGCTTTGCAAACACTTCAGAATAAATGATCAGTGACAGGCACGCAGCCGTCTGAGGTGATGAGGTCTAACGCTACGCACAATAAGAAAATCCCACAGTCAAACCCTGAGTACTTGACATGCTGACTGTATAAAACACATGCAATAGTGCACATTTCCTGACGGGATAAACCTGATGCTACGACGTTTACGGGGCTGACAAATACCTTTACAGTTTAAATGCAATTAAGCATGTGAATGCATATAATATTAACGAGCTAATAATTTTATCCTGCCGAAGACAGAGACGACATTAGCAGTAGAGCTACACTGCGTTCATATCACGAAAAATCTATTTCACATTTATTTTTTTTATTTATCCACAGTAATATTTTCTGGTCACGAAATCGTTTCTATGAAGCACTATATACATGCATCACGAGACACACACTTTTATGAAGACATTTTCAGAAAAACATTAGTGTGGCATATTTAAAAAAAAAAAAAAACTTGTTTGATTATACATTATTTAATGTGCACAAAAATAAATGATTTAAGGATATAAATTATTTAATTTAAAAAAAAACACTCAAAGGGATGAAAAATAAAAATCTGTATAAGAATAAAATACAGCCTTTTTTCAATCTTAAAGGTTACGTGTGTGTGCGTGCATGTGTGTGTGTGTGTGTGTGTAAATAAATCAGGTGCTTTGTGAAAATTTCAACATAAAAAGATCACAATATCCACAATATCTCAGAAAAGCATACAGTGACCTCACTGATCACAGTGTCGATATTATATCACCATATCACTCAGCTGTTTCCTACAATAGAAATAATGGATATATATATATATTTTACAATATATATATTGTTATACTAATGTAAAACACAATATAAATATGTATTTACGACATTCATTTATATAAATTATGTATTACTTTTATATTTTAGACTATTATGTATTACTTCTTCACACATGGTTTTTGATGATTTATCTATTTATATATTTATTTCTTTTTAATGATACGATGCTTATTGTAGAGAGTACTCCAGTACTTGTCTGAAAAAGAACGCTTCACTTTAAATGTTTATATTTATTTAGACAAAGATCAAAGTAACGACAAAGAAAGCATGGCATGAATGAGTGCAAAGCGCCTCTGTGGACAAAGGGTCTTCGAGGTTCTGACAGACTTGCGTTAGGTGACGGGTGATTTAAACACTGTACTGTAGGGTTTTTTTTGCAGAATTGAGACTGGGTGTAAACGGTGACGGTGTGTATACCTGTCGTAGCAGTTGACATCGTCGAGCCAGCAGCCCTGTTTGACGAGCTCGATGGTTCCCGAGCTGTTCTTCCACGTGGAGAAGCAGTGTCGGCGCTTGTCTTTCTCGCCAGTACACGGCTCGATTCCACTGCGGTTCGTCCGGTCTTTCTCCCAGTTGGAGTTGTAGAACATGCACTCCCGCGTTTCCGATCGGCCCAGGATTGCCCCTGAACGATACGAGAGATGGAGATGAAAAGAAAGGTTAAGCATCAATGGGGGGAGGGAAAAAAAACAAAAACAAACCTTCCTCAACTCAGAGTTGTTAAAATAACGCCAGAGTAATTAGATTGTGCTAGCTGTGGCATGATGAACAGACGGAGATCACACCACAACTACTGGACGTAGCCAGAAACTGATAAAAAATTACATTCGTCAAGAGGAATAAAACACTTTGGGACCCTGCTGGGGAAAGGGGGGGGGGTCAACTTCAGGGTGGTAAGAGTACCTCTGCTCCAAATCCGGTCCCGTCACACCACCATGTTGCTGATTATTTTCCTATAACAAAATATTATTCCCTATATTCTCTGCTGAATATCTACTTTAGCTCATCAGCGAGAATGGTGTTAATAACCCATGTTTTACTTTCAACCTCTCACAGAGTTTTGTCTTTTCCTCAGATGCAACGCTCGGCAGTTCTTCTGTTTACATTTCTTGTCCTCTCTTCTATTCACACACTCTCTCACCCAGTCAGATTAAACACAATATCATTATTCACAAACATGAACCTCAGCTCTCTCTCTCTCTCTCTCTCACACACACACACACACACGCACACACACACGCACGCACACACGCACGCACACAAAGCCATTAAGCGCGGTAATCTGTTCAGTTCATTTGCCTGAATGAATAACAGGGAGGTCAAACGCAGGCTGAACAAACAGAGCAAGAGGCAGCAACGGAAATGCTTCAATATCATCATCATCAATCTGCAGAGAGAATACGATAAGTCCAGCTCTGCATAAACATGCCTAGGGACACACCTGAGCAACACACACTCTTACACACACACACACACACACCTCCACACTGTTACACAACCACTGCATCTGAACCTCAACAAATCCAACAAATGTGCAAAAGTTTGCATCCCCCTTAGCTTCTGGGTGAAAACAAATCAAAATTGTGCCTCTGTTTTACCTACAAAACAGAGGTCAGTGTACATGTAAAGGTGTTCTCCGATTGCAGACGTGTTACAGCCTAGATATTCCAGCTACGGAGTCAGCCGCTATCTTACTAGCAGGCTCGAAGGTATGCATCCTCATTGACATGCTCCAGTTAATTTATTTCAAAGTGCATCACTAACCTTGAGCGAGTGACAAAGTGACACCCGACGTTCGTTTTCTACGTACGTGTGCGTCCCAGAGCCACAAGTTCAGCGATAGCAGCAAAGTGACAGCGAATTATGCAAATTAGGTACAAATGATGGTTTGAATGATTCCTCGGACAAATCCGACGTCTCCCTGGCGAAACAAACGGCTCACGTGCTAGTGGCAGAAAAGCATGAACGAATGGCAGCTCTTTTGTTTTTACACACAAGTCATGAATGCTAATCATGTGTTTTAAAATTCAGAAACCCTTAATTAAAAAAACAAAAAACAAAAAACAAAAACATTCTTTTTTTTGCTTCCTGTTTCTCAAAACAATGTGAGAAAACTGCTTCGGTTTTCCCAATCACCACACTTTATTCAATCTGCACACTCTAATCTAATTTCCCTGAAAGGATTTAATCACGGAAAACACGTTTTATACGCAGTGAATTGAATTCAGCACCATGAAGGAGCTGAAATCTCTCTGTAGTGGTGCATTAATGCTGCCAAAAGTCAGAAAGACGACGATTCATAACTCAGTCAACGACTCAGAGTCTTAAGATTTTATTTCCAGAGAACAATGACACCCACAATCTCAACCCTGTACACAACTGCCACCATAAACGCCACCACAAGTACAACCACAACCACAAGTATGAACAGGATGCTGCTTGCCTTTAAATCCAAGTGACAAACCCAAAAATAATCCGCTGGTATTAACAGAATTAGGTGGTAGCGGTTAGCCACAGGCAGTTAGCGACAGAAGCTCGTGTTCACCTGGACTCAGCTCTGCTCTCGG
The DNA here is from genome assembly GCA_037576675.1 of Pangasius sanitwongsei. Classification (NCBI taxonomy): domain Eukaryota; kingdom Metazoa; phylum Chordata; class Actinopteri; order Siluriformes; family Pangasiidae; genus Pangasius; species Pangasius sanitwongsei. The sequence continues at coordinate 30,430,274 of CM075004.1, read as the reverse complement.
AGCACGAAGCACGGCATGCCGAGTGAAAACGCAGACACACACACAACTCTGTATACAAGCGCCGGCGTGAGGAAAAGGCATCCGAGAAAGAAGCACTGAATATCAAACCACAGTATGTGGGCGATATGACAGAAATATCACAACACTTTAAAGGTGCAATAGTCGATTTTTTTTCCCCCTTACTTGTACAAATAACCTGGAAGATATCTAGAACACATAAAAAAACCGTGACAACTTATCACAATATCGATCGATATCAATATCATTATCATATTTTCACATTGCCCTGACCTGGTATACATTTATTTATACAAAATAGAGTTATAGCTGAGATGTAAGTGATAACTACCTTGTCTCATGGACATTACATTAAAGGTAACTGTTAACAGATAAAGCTTATGATGTGTTCTTTAATAAATAAAAATCTGTTTGTGCTGCAAATCGCAAGTTTGTAGTATAAGAGGAATAAAACACTTCAGGACATGCTGTTATTGGGGAAAAAAAAAAAAATCAACCTCGGGGAGGTGACATTAACTCTGTCTCTGACTGTTTTCCTATAACAGCATGCCCCCAAGTGTTTTATTCCTTAAGGCAAATATGTTAAATTTCAGTGATTTTTTTTTTTTTTTTTTTTTTGGAAAAAACACGGTCACGCAATCACAGGACTTCCTGTTTAAGGCTGAATGCCGACAGATTATAAAAATAACATCTGAGCAACCATCACCAGGCTTTGTGGATATAACGTCCCTACATGATACTACACTGCCATGATAAACATCCAGTGATGTTCATTAAAGTTATATTATATTACCAAACCTGCCAACCTTTACACATTTTGTCTAAGTATGCTAGTATGACCATTCAAAAACACGCCATATAAAAGGGAAGGTGTATTGGTTCTGGACAGTTACGCTGTTTATCACGATGGAAAAATCATGAGCAGGAAGAATAATCTATGTGGCACAGGTCTAATCGTCATCATGTCTTGTGTTCCTCTGACATCTGAACATTAACAGATCTTGTCTGAACTACTGTTGGCCATTCTTCCCTTTACATACAGGATCTGCAACATCAATTTTTTTTTTTTTTTTAATTAGATGCAACATTATGGTGTGCTACTACAGAAGACGTGATACCACTTTTTCTGTTTCGATAGCGACAGTGAAACCATGAGGATCAGCTGATACCGATACGCATCCAATACGGCCTTCTTTAAAAAGCTTTAAACTGTTTTTTTTTTTAACTGAAGCATGTTACAGTTAAACTCTTTCACACAAAAATCACTTACACTGTACATATGATCAATTTAATAAAAAGTATAAATGTAATAAAATAAAGCCCAACAGAAGAAAAAACGGTCTAATCTCTCTTTATGTAAACATTTCCAGGTCCAAAAACAGAAAAAGTGTTTTTTTTTCTGCAACTTCAATTCCAATCTTTTTTGTTACGGGATCCAGTGTCCGATATGTTTTCTCTTATGTCCAATCCACCTTTTTTTTTTTTTTTGCTGGTATTGGCAAATATCAATACTGATACTGGGTTTGTCTATGAAGACAAATACAACAGCACACAACAGACACGTCAACGTCTAAAAGAAAACAAAAGAACATTTGGAAACCAGCTTTGGTTTAATAATTAAAAGTACCCGTGTTCATTAGACAAGGCCATTTAGAGATGCTCAGGAACATCGTGCTCCACTAACGCCACCAGAAAGCACACAATAAAGTTTTTTATATGCAGCTAAACTGGGTATTAGCCAGCAGACGACCTGCAGCAGAGTGCTCTTCGGTGAAGCTGGAGGGTCGATTAAGGAGGACTCCACTCAGTCTGATGGCAGATCTTCTCTGTACTGCTACCGCTCGTTTTCTCCCTCACAAAAGTCCGTGCACGGCAATCAGCAGTAATCAACCCTAAAGGAAATGTTGCAGGCGTTTCTATCTGAAACTGGTGAGTGTTTATGCGTATATAGTACTGTACAACATGACCGAACCTGACGCCGAGCTGACAGAACAGATCATCTATCTAAAATGGAGGAGTGGTCTTCCAGTTGCTGTCACACCTACATGCTCGTTGGTAAATTAGTTAAGTCACACAGGCCGTGATGCTCTCACTCAAACGCACCGAGTGTAGCCATAATGGAGTTGCCTGCACTGATTAAGCATGTATTCATTACTGCCAGAGACTGCACGGATTATCTCTAGTTCATGAACTGGTCATTATAGTAGGAATGTTCAGGAATGTCTGGCAGCGTGTCAAGAGGACAAACTTCACCGAGGTTGCAGCTAAATGCGCAGCAAAGCTCCATTAAAGCGACAACACCACCGCCACTCTGGCTTGTTTGCAAATCCACTTGTGGGACTGAAATGCTTTTGAAAACACAACCATTCCCATTACACCTTTAAGACAATACTTTACACCACAGCGCTGTTGTATTCTCCATGCTGATTGGTCAGAAGGTGTTGATTTATTTTCTCTAACAGCAGCTCTGACAGCAGTTCCAGCTACAAGGCAAATCAGAGGTTTACATTCATGCACTTGATCTAATACATTTTCTGAAGTAACAGCTTACACGGGGACACGTATGGCGGACGCGCCGCTTAAACGGATTAAAGATGGTTGCTATGGTGAAGCTTTCTGTGAAGAGATGTTTATTTAACGTTTTTGGAAGGAGTCTCCAGTGTCAGCAGAGACTTCTTGAAAACTTGACAAGATGTTTTTTTTATTTTAAGCCCTATCGGGATGGGATTAACTTTACATCGGGTCCTGGGGTAATTTCCTCTTTTACACGTGCTCCTCTGTGATTTTACTTCCGTCCAGATTGGCCATGTCTGTGCTGTTCCCTGTCCTCCTCTAAGAAAATTACAGGCTGAATTACCTACTGTTTTTCACCAAATTCAGCTGTCATCTGATCATTTTATTCCGGATACACATGTCCGTGATTTTCTATGCAGATGTCGCCTCACACTGGGGGGGGAAAAAAACGTTTGACTGCTGCTAATTGCCGTATTTAGTCTTGTAATGTGCATATCAGTGACCCTTCCCCAGACATTAAACACTTCTTGAGGCACGGAACCAGAAATGGATGCTTCGCGTATATATCGTGACTGTTTTATTGTATTTTCAAATTGCTGTTGGAACTTTAATTCACGCCGAACTGAAATGAGAGCCAGCGTCTCATCTCTACTCCACCACCTCTTTGACCACTTTGTTGCGAATGGAGCTTGAACTTATTACCCTGTGACACAAAAATCGGGGTTCATAGTACATACAATCCGCTAGAAACTCGCTCCTCCGGTGGTCATTTCATTGCTGTCCAGATGTGAGAGACCGCTTTTCGTCTACCCGTGAGCAGGCTCTTGATCGTCCCCACGCTCGGTCGTTGTCTCCTTCAGCTGGCTTGTAACACAGGAAACAGGATTAAGTGAAAGGGAAATGGTTTGACAAACTGCCAGGGTGTTTCATTCACCAGGCCTGAAGACAAGGACTCCACCATGCTGACTGATGATGCACATTTCAGCCGCACCTGTGCACCTGTGACTTGTCATACCTTAAAGCCAGGCAAGAAGCGGGGACAAAGTTACCAGACTTGGATTTTTTTTCCTCCTGGTGTACACTCTGTAGGTGAAGAAGTGACATGGCTGCTGTCAAAGCCTGGCATTAAATATTTTAGATCGCCTCATGCTTCTGTTGCAAAGGACAGTGTTGCATTTCCCTGAAGGAGGGTGAGTGTTGTGTGAAAGGCTGTCAAGCAGCAAAAAGAACACATTACAGTGAATGCATATTTCTCCTTAAAGTGTTACTGTTAAACAAATAAAACCTTGTAACCACTGAAATTATGAAGCTTTTCGTAATTCTTTTATTTAAAGATGTTTGTTGAACTGCTCCTTTAGGCTTTCAGACAGAGCACTTTCCAGTTCTTGATAAACTGCAATTGCAAATTGCTGCATCACACCAGCAAATATTGGAATATTTTCCAATAAGAAAATGTTTTACTCCTTAATTATTAGAGGATCTGTTTGCTCGTCATGCAGAGAACGAAATTCTTCATCAAATAAATGGCACGGTAAAGTTTACGGGATGCGTTATTTATGAGCAGACTCAGAAAATGCAGTGAAATTACTGTGCACAAAGCGAGCTCCATGAAGACATGGTGTGTGAAGGTTGGAGTGGAAGAACTCGAGGGTCCTGCACAGAGCCCTGACCTCAACCCCACTGAACACCTTTGGGATGAACTGGAACACCGACTGCACCCCAGACCTCCTCACCAACATCAGCGCCTGATCTCACTAATGCTCTTGTAGCTGAATGAACACAAATCCCCACAGCCACGCTCCAGAGTCTAGTGGAAAGCCTTCCCAGAAGAGTGGAGCTTATTATAACAGCAAAGGGGAATAAATCTGGAATGGGACATTGAAAAAGCGCATATGGGTGTGACGGTCAGGTGTCCACAACCTTTTGGTCATATAGTCTATCTTTTGATGTTGCGAGTGTGAACGGAGCAAATGTGACTGATAAAAATATAACAGTAATGTCGCAGGATTTGAGTGTGAAACAGGCTGAGGTGACTGTGTGTAGCAGGAGACACAGAACATCAAATCTAAACCAAAGAGAGAGAACTGCACTGTGTGCTATTACAATCGAACATGACATGTTTGTAATATTTGGGTATTCTGTAGGTATGTCAAAGCAAACTTCACATTTATGTGTCATGGTGCACTAAACGATACAATATCATATAGAAGAGAAAGAAAAAGTGCTGTCTTCCAATAAAACAAAATCAGATCTTGGAAGCTTAGGTATTGTTATATCCCTAAATTATACACTAGGATAGCCTGATCTGAACGGTGACATTGAAACTGCCAACAGAGGAATTACACCTGCGTTCAGCTCCAATTATGCTGTCCTGGCATCAAGAGAGCGAGAGAGCCGAGGCCTGGCTCTCATTAAACCGAAGTAGAGCAGCTGGAACAAAACAGCGTTTCAGTGACAGCTTGGCATCATTTAGAGCCTTCTGTCAGTAAAAAAGCCAAAATAAGCCAATTAGACTCAGCCATTACACCACACACACACCAATCAAAACAAACTACGGCATGCCCACTGAGTGTGGACTTGTCTAAAAGGGACTCGAATAAAACAGCGGAGTTTTAGAAACACCAGTCTTTACCTCACCTCCACCTCGACTAGTTTAATGTCACTTCCAGTTAAAACGGTCACTGTGAGAACTGCTGATAGTGTGCATTCGATTTAAAAGTCTTTCTCTGTGTGTGTTTTCTCAGACAGAACCAGAGACAGAAATGGAGACAGAGAGAGGAAAAAAAGGAGAAAGGCAGGATAAAGAGTGAGGTGGGGGTTGTATTACGAAGACTAGTGGAGAGGGGACGAGTGCTGGGGACGAGGAGTCTCGGAGCTGTTTAAGGTTTCTGCTGACAGGCATCTTTGACCACGCTCAATAATTCAACAAGCACAAAAGACCTCCATTCAGGCCCAGAGAAGCACTGTACATTTACAAAGACATCCCAAAAGCAAACACTTTCAAGCGCAAGACGGGGCGAGAAAGCGAAAGAGACGAGGATAAAAAAGACGAAGAGAAAGCAGGTGAACACTAGTTGTATATGCTGCAAGTTTTCGACAACTGAAGATGATGTTTTCTCTTTAAACGTCCTTCAACTCACTTAAAGCGGCGCTGTTGAAACCTGTAGAGACACACACACACACACACACAGGACCAGCTCTACACCGCTTTACTGTAGCACACAGCTCTAGCAAGGCTATGTTTTACACTACATCCGCTCAGAAAGCCTGAAGACTTTAAAGACCTAAAAGCAGCTGTGGACAAATCACAAGTTCATTAAAAAGCAAAATCTGGCTCAGTTTCACGTTTTTTTTTTGCCTGGAAATGCAATCAGCTAGACTAAAACGTCCAAGTAGCTATGCAAGTAATACAACATTAAGTGCCATGCTGTTACAGGAAAATAATCAACAACAGGGTTGTGTGATGCAGCCAGACGAGTAGAGTTACTGTTACCACTCTGAAGTTGATTATTAAGTGTTTTATTCCTCTTATACCAAAGCAATTTTATAAAGTCAAAGCCTCTTATACCTAGATTTTTTTACGACGTCATACTACACACGTTTTATCCGTTTACAGTTACATTTAATGTTGTAGCCTTAGAATCTAGTTCTTGGCTAACAAAGGCAGAAGCCGATGTAGTTCTCTGCTATTGAAGGCCATCTGCCTCAGGGTTCGACGTGTTCTGAGATGCTTTTCATCTCAGCACGGGTTCAAAGAGTGGTTATATGAGCTACTGTAGCTGTCAGCTCGAGCCAGTTTGGTCATTCTCCTCTGACCTCTCTCAACAACAAGGCGTTTCCGCCTACAGAACTGTCGCTCAGTAAAATTTTTTTTAACACCATTCTGTGTAAACTCTAGTGACACAGGTGTAGGTGAAATGGAGGTTTTGGCTCGATTCTGATGTTTGAAGTGTACGCAAACATAACTGAAGCTCTTGACCTGTATCTGCATCTGATTTTATGCATCGCGTTGCCACCACATGATTGGCTGACTGGATGTGCAGGTGTCCCTAATAAAGTAGATTTACAACAGTTATGTAGTATTTATTACCAAAAACACTGACGCTATGTTAATAACTGGATAATGACCACCATTTTACTGAACAAATAGCAGGAGACCTGAAGCCAGGGAACCTGGCCCTGACCCAGAAAGTCATGGGTTCGATGCTGATTGATAGCATCCTGCTGCTGTTATTGTGCCCTTAAGGGAAGCACTTAACCCAGGCAGCTCCAGAGAGACCGGCCTGTAAATGGCTTACGGAAGCCACTCTGGATAAGAGAGTGGTCTAAATGAACATGGCCAGCTCAAGAAAACAATGAAGGGAAGAAAAATATTTCCTACTTTATCTTAATCAAAATATTTTGTGTCCTAATCAGGAATGTCGCATTGAACATCTTAAGAAAGCCATGTATTACACACAACTCTTTGTCACATTACATTCTGTATTGCATCTCAGAAGGAAACAGCTGATGTCCAAGCGGCTCCTTAATAGAATAAGAAGACATGAAGGGGGAAAAAAAACGTAAAAGCATCTTCTTGTCGTTCCCTGAAGGAACATGTCATATGCTCTTCTGAAATGCCGGCTGACAGGAATAGGAGGAGTGCCTCTATTCGGACACATCCTGAAACTAAATATTCTCCTCACTGTATCCAATAATGTATGCACAGATCAGGTTACAACGCCGTGACCCGCCAACAGGAGCCCCTCAAAAGGAAGGCTACGAAAAGAAATAAGCAACAAATGGGATCTACAAGTAAAAAGCTTTTTACCCGTTTCAGAAATTCAGAAACTTCTGCTCGTTTATCAGATATACTCACACACACACACAGAGAGAGAGAAAGAGAGAGAGAGAGAGAGAGAATGGGGGGAGGTTGAAAGGCAGCACTCTTTCCACAGGGCCAGTAAAAAGCAGAACACGGCCGCAGAATCTGATCTCTTAATCCAGGCTGGAATGCAGCACAGCCAATCAGTCTCCACTTCAATTACACTGCAGAGTGGCAGCTGTCCTGCCACAAAACACCCCGACTGAAACTGTACTCCCAACACCAACAGTGCATGCCCGAAACCAAATACCCAAATCTAAACACTGATACTGTACAACCAACACCAAATACACAAAACTAAACCGATACGGTAAGAACGACACCAGATACCCAAACACAGAAACTATACAATGACTGACCAATACCCAAATCTAAACACTGATATTGTATCCAAAACACCACATACTCAAATCTAAACACTGATACTGCACACCAACACCAAATACTCAAATCTAAACACTGATACTGCACACCAACACCAAATACCCAAATCTAAACACTGATACTGCACACCAACACCAAATACCCAAATCTAAACACTGATACTGCACACCAACACCAAATACCCAAATCTAAACACTGATA
>CM075004.1:30408110-30422160 GCA_037576675.1 Pangasius sanitwongsei | reverse complement strand
TGTACTCCAAAACACCACATACTCAAATCTAAACACTGATACTGTACTCCAAAACACCACATACCCAAATCTAAACACTGATAGTGTATCCAAAAACACCACATACCCAAATCTAAACACTGATACTGTACTAAAAATAGTCTAAACACTAATACTGTACGTCTGACACCACATTCTCAAATCTAAACACTAATACTGCCAACAAATACTCAAATCTAAACACTAATACTGCCATCAAATACTCAAATCTAAACACTAATACTGCCATCAAATACTCAAATCTAAACACTAATACTGCCAACAAATACTCAAATCTAAACACTAATACTGCCATCAAATACTCAAATCTAAACACAGAAGGCATCCAAACACTTATGGCAAAGCAAACTTCTGTGAGCTCCGACATACTGAAATACATCACTGCATCACAAACTGGGCCTTGTCGGAAAGTTTCGACTTCTGAAGTGGCGTATAGAAGACGAGTGGCTTGTTCATGTGGAATCTTCTTGTAAACATGATGAACACAACCACATCTGAACACAACACATGTACTTGGCTAAAATAGCGCCCTGAGCACCAACACTGCACCGTAAATAACAAGCTCATACTTGATCCTAGGTGCTAACGGTGTGCCATAAACCTAAACGCTGACCTTCTCTCTGCGCCACATTCATTCGTGCTTCGAGATCTGCCCCTCTACTGTACCCTCAATAGCTCTCTGCATTCCTGCTCGGTGCCCTTCGAGCCACTCGAGCTGCACATAGTGTTCATTCTTCCGGTGTACCGTAGCAGAACGCGGCACTGCACGCCTCTTTAACAAACAGGAGGAAGTTTTAATGCAGCCTTGCATGCAGTCAACATGGTGAGGGGGGAAAGATTTAATGACCTGGACGGTTAAGCGGGATAATTTAGTGGGCACTGTGTGAATCCTGGTACAAAGCTAGCTTAAAAAGCACACATCCACTTCATTAGGAGCTGAGAGAATCAGCAGAACTGAAACACAAAACCACAGGAGATGGACTTGCTGAAAAATGTGCTAGACAGTGCTGCTTAAGCCTAGAATGTGCAGAATTAACACGTTCCTTTGTGAGCGAGTTTAGCGTGCAAACACATACACAATGATGATAAAACCTGGCATTAGGAAATGCCTTTTAAAATAAAAATATTTAGCTACACAGTTTCTATAGTGCAATTTTGGAATTGGAAAAGACTTACAGGGTACAAGGTTTTGAAACACAGGATTTTATTTCTGTAAAACATCAGTGGTTATGAGAACATTCCGGCAACAGCGCAGAAATTCAGCTGCACAATTTTTCAGATAAATAAAGCTTTTAAGTAGACATCCTTGAGCTCAAAATGGCACAATACAACAACCAGGAAGTTTTTTCGGCTAACACTTCTACTATTATCCGAGTTCCTCTCACCACTGTGATCAATCACAACATTTTAAATTACTATCTCTGGACAGATCTGTGGTTTGTTTTTTCGTACCGGACTTTAATCGATGTTTGTTTTCGATGAAGTTAGATTAAATATACATCCAGTTATGCATTTATTTTGTCATGATTGATCACTGATCCTTAACTCACGCAGCAAAGTCCATTAAAGCAACAAAAACACACACACACACACACACACACACACACACACCACTATAATGCGCTGGACCTTGATAATGCACCAAAGGTATTCATGAGAGGCAGCAAAGGCGTAGAACTTAAAAACAAAATCATACTGATATATGAGCAACAAAAAAATATCTGAAATAACAATACGAAGCACTGTTAGACTTCAACTGATTTGAGTGATTATGCTCTGTAATAGTTAGAAATACCCGTCAAAGTACCCGAGTTCAAAAGTGAAACTGAGTTCAGTACCTCGCTGTAAGTGAGAGCACAAAAAGTACAAACATTCATTTTCTAAAAGGGTTAAAAAGACAGACATTTTGATGTGGCTTCTGAGCTGATGGCAGAAACGTCCCTGAAGACTTTGACGACCAAAAAGACTCAGGAAACAAAATGAAACAACAGCAAGACAAGAAAAGGAGGTAATAAAAAGCCTTCAATTTTAAAATAAATGTAATCCTAAAACGTAATAAAAAAGCAGTAAAGTGGAGAGCAGCGCGGCCCACATGTGAGGTGCAGTCCATAAAAAAAACAAAAAAAACGCAATTATCACTCACACACACGCAAACAAACTTGCACACATGCGCCACTATAACTGCACTGCAGTTTAGCCCATATTTTTGTTTTCTTAAAAAAAAACAAACAAACAAACAAAAAAAAGTGTGTGTTTCTCTCTCTCTGGCTCGGTGTGTCTGTCTATCGCTCATTCGCTTTATCTATCTATCGCTCTCTCCATGTGCCTGTTTCTCTCTCTCTCTGGCTCGCTGTGTGTGTCAGTCTCTGTCTATCTCTCTCTCACTCTCTGCCTGTGCCTCTCTCTTTATCTCTATCTCTCTCTCTTTATGTCCCCCTCACAGTGTCTCTCTTTCTCTGCACCTCTCTCTGGGTCAGTCTTGTCTGTTTCTCTCGCTCTCTCTTTCTGTCTCTCTCTGTCCATGTTTCGCTCCCTGTTTCGCTTTCTCTGCTTTTCTTTTTCTCTGCATGTGTCTCTCTCTTTCTCTCTCTTTGTGTATGTCTCCCTTTCTTTTTCACTCGGCGTATGTGTCTCTCCCTCACAGCCACACACACACACACACACACACACACACAAACACACTCATCAGTCACAAGGACACATTTCACACACAGTCCCAACACCTTAAACGTTTAACCTGAGGCTCTGTGAACAGGAAATAGCCTCATTTACTCAATCACACACTACAGTCATCCATTTACTGCTCGAGCTAACACTCACTCTGTACTGTCATAACACCTTAAGCCATTAATCTCACCCTCTCCAGCAGTTACTGATGCCAACCTCACACACACACACACACACACACACACACACACACACACACACGTTGACCGAGTCGCGATCTGACAGAGAAAATAAAGAAAGAATATACTGTGCATGCGATGTGAGGAGAAAACATCACAGCTCATAGCTGAAGCGCTGACCAACGACTTGCTGACTTTTTGTCAAGGTCATAAACACAGTGTGCTACATCAAAAACTTTATCAGGAGTGGATAAGAACGAGACCATGCCTACACACTCGTCCTCCTCCCTTCCCTCCGTTAATCGGTATTAATGTACTTAACTGGCTAGCTAGCTCACGTTAGTTGACACTTTTTAAGAAAAGAAACATGGGAGTGGCAGCATGCTGGGGATGGACTAACTCTACCTCGGTATACGACGTAAAATAAATGGATTTCTGTGGAGTTTTCACATCTCACTCACACAGCCGCGTGAAAACCTCAGCAGGATGGATGTGGCCGTTTTTGTTATGTGAGCTGGTACGAGTTGAGACAGCACATCTGTTTGCGAGAAGAAGAAAAAAAAAAAAAAAGCTTGTGAATCGGCCTTTTGACTCCCGGCGTCATGGTGATGCGAACTCATAATCTCCCGATGATGAAGTGAAACAGCTGCACCGCTCGGCAGCACACTTTCCCTCACTCTTTGTTCAGATTTAAAAGCGAGTGCTTTTATATGTTCATGCTTTCCATATACTAGGAATCAAATGACTCTGCTAGTGTTAATCGCTGTTATTGTCACAGGAACTATTTCACACTCTCGCTGTTGGCTTGGATGGAAGAAGACCAAACGCGGCCGATAAAGCTGTGATGCAAAATAAAACGCTCGCTCTGTAGAGCACTGATACACCTGTTTTGCAGTTACATTCTAGGCAAATATGCAGTCATAACCCATTGCCCATTAATCTTTCTGCCATTTTCAATGGAATTGCACTTACTCCCGCTCTCTCACTCACACACACACACACACACACACACACACACACACACACCTGTCAGAACCATAACCGCATTAATCACTCTGTGTCAGCAGTGTTATTTCCACTCTGGGAAATTCATTTTGTGTTTTAAAAAGAATCATCACAGCTGCACCTGTGTAAAAAAGTTGTGTGTATGTGGTTTACATTTACATTCCCTAATCTGAAAGTTTGTTTTGGTCAACTGCATAATTTGTGAACTCCTCTCTGGCGTGCTCTAGCAATTCAAAATGAGACATTAAACAAATTAGATTCCCTGGTCAGTGTTCGTAATGATAAAACAGGAAAAGAAAAGAAAATTACAGTCAACAAAGTTTGTTTATGAGATGAAATCTCCTCCAGGCCTCACAAATCTGATCTAAAAAAAAAAAAAAAAGACCACAATTAATTAAAATGAATTTGTCAAAAATCTAAAGCTGGAAAAAAGGCAAAAGGGAAAAAAACGCAAAGAAATGTTTCACAAAAAGTTAAAATTTAAAACTTGTGCATTCTCTGCCTGTGCTTTTGGCAGTAAAGTCTGTTCCACATTTTCTGAGTTTTATTTACAGTATTTGCATTCATGCTATGATACAGCATACAGGACATGGTCCCTGACAACGACACGGACACGCACAGTAATCAGCTCGCACCAGCATGGGTAGATTTATCATATTATCTGAGATATGAGATTTATTGAATGCCGGGCTGACGAGTGTTTAAAGGTTAGGGTCAGGGTGAAGCGGAGCATCAGTCACCCGTAAAGATGAAAATCAAACACAATCACACACACGCCGGACAAACAGTGTGTTCAGTCACACTAACCTCCATCACGACTCGCTGCAGCAAAGCAGATCGTGATAGAGGTTATTCTGGATGTGAGTGTGTGTGTGTGTGTGTGTTGCGTCTTTGCTGGAGTTTAAATGTGCAACAGGATAATAATGACGGCTGGTGATAGAAACCTGCTCTCTACATGGTTAATAAAGGTGAGGCATACTTTAGTCCTGCTTTTTCCAGACTTTGCATTTCTGTTAGCTGCAATCAGATCATGTCTGAGGGCTTTCTGTCTGCTGTCTGACCAACAGATGAACAACAAATGAAGCTAAAACCAGAACACCAGCAACGGGAGAGAGAGCGAATAATCATGAAGCAGTTACCCTGCAGCGATAATGTAACCGTCATCACCAGAGGATCAGAAAACAAAATCTATACGCCGATTCATTTCTACGAAATCCGTCCAAAAAGTCTAGCTGAGTGAAATGGAACTACTTTAATTTATTACAGAACAGCACGTGATAGTTTTTATCCATTTAGAGGTACATTTAATGTTGTGGAACACCCACGAAACAAGTTCTTATCATCACATACGTTATAGCAGCCACGAACAGTCGCTCCATCACCAGCCTCCCTTTTCTTGGCAAAAGAAATGTAGCTTGACACGTTACGGATAAACCAAAACCTTAAAAGTGCTTTTTTTTTTTTTTTTTAAGCAAAAAAGCTGCAGTTTGTGGTACAACATATAAGAGCAAGCGCGTGAATATAAACCAGCTGGAACTACTGTCAGAGCCGCTGTTATAGAAAATTCATCAACACCTTTCTCACCTATCAGAATGGAGAACTGGTATAACGAGACAGATTGTATAGGCTAATTGATAATGAATATGCGTTTAAAGGAAAATGAGTCCCTCCTCCTCCTCCCTTGTGCCATGGTAACAGTGTCCTCGTGTTATTATGGGATGTGCTGTGCTGTAATCTGTGAGGAGGACTGTAAATAATGGCCATGATCGTGCTGGTTAAGGTCTGTGGTGGAGCGCTGCAGTAAAACTGCACTGACTCGAGCACCACTCGAGAACGCAGAGTGATTAGAAAAGAAGAATTTTAAAGTTGATGTTTGCATATGATGCAGATTTTTTTTTTAATCTTTCTCAAAAACATGAGGAAGGCATAAAAGCTTCGTCATGAAGGAATTTCAGAGTGGACACCATTCGTTTAGCCTGAGGGTTTCCTGTAGTAACTGGTGAATTCTCTCAACTGGTAGGAAGAAGGGACACAGTGGAAGATCCACAGTGCAAAGCCAAAGACGATATAAATATTATTCAGACAGGTGTTAAAAAGTTTCAGCATCAACCTGTAGGCAAGACGTGAGGAACGCACACCCAATTTTAATCGAATTTTAAGCATATTTTCAAAAAGGCAACAGAATAAAGTGTGAACCTGCGAGTTCTTCCACCTCATCCAGGTGTAAAAACTCCAGTTTTCAGGTAAAATCAGTTCGGAGAAATGCAGTGTTCAAGTCCTTCCTGTTTTGATTGGGTAATTATCAAACCCATAACTCAAACGCAGGAGCTTCAGAAACATTAGAAGCAGTAGTCACAGCAATCTCTAGCCAAGTTTCACAATCTTGTTGGATTTAGTGCAATTTCACCATGAAATCGAGGAGAGCCGAAGCCAAATACCGCTCGCTTATTCACTCCAAATGCAAAAAGACACAAACTGTAAATTCCATCTTGTCACAATTGATTTGATTTGGTCCGTCATTTAATCTGGGAGAATGGAATAACTGGCTTGAATTTACAACAAAAAAAAAAAACAAAAAAAAAAAGAGAGAGAGAGAGACACTATCCAATGACGAACTGGTTTTAGCATAGACAGAACACTTTGTGGCATGCTGTTATAGGAAAATAATCAGTGATGGGGTAGTGTGACGCAACGCAGCTTGTCAAGTTAGGAAGCAAGCACAAAGCTCTCTGTCTTGAAGACTTTCCTGTGCCAGAAAACGCAAAGTTTTACCGCCAGCACTGACACTGGAGACTCCTTCCAAAAATCATCTGACAAACTTTCACCATATCGACACCTTTTTTTAAAAAAAATCAGTTTATGTGAAGATTTCACGATACAAATCCCTGTGAATGAGCTGTTACCATGGAAACGATAACGTATTAGAACGAGCGCATGAATACAGACCTGTGATTTGTGTTAAACTACTGTTAGAGCTGCTTTTACAGAAGATTAATCAGCATTCCACAGCACAGTGGTATAAATGCTATTTGATACTGCTGATATGACGCGTATATGACATGATCATTATCACGTGAAATTTATACCAACTACCAACATTTATAAACTAACATATAATAATGGACGTGCAAAAAAAAAACAGACACATCTCTCCACCATGAAGCATGTCGGAGCCTGTGATTATCCTGTTAAATAAATCCTGTGCTTCCTCTGAACAGCGTGGCCTCGCTCCCGGCTCCCGCTCTGTAATCACTGCCGAGTTTTTCCTCTAACGCCGTCCTCAAGTGCCTCCGAATGCGCTGTTCCGGACCCTCGAATATACACACGCCTACACGCGCAGGCAAAGACTGCCAACACACAAACACATGCAGAATACGCTCGCGCTGGCAGGCTGGGCCGCTTCCTTTCACACCAACAACTTCGCTCCTTCTCTCCCACACACACACACACACACACACACACACAAATATCACACTTGTGAGATTCTGCAGATCGGATCTGTGATCTTTCCGAGCGTGAAAAGGCTCCAGGTCGCAGTGTGAGTCTGCAGTGAGAATGAGACGTTTTACAGAATGACACGTTAAGCGTGGAGTCATGATCACTGCTACGACACATTTATACTGTGAACATGACAGAAGATCGTACCTACCCCTGTGCTCCACATTCTTGTCAGCATGTGCACACCAGGACCGAAGGCCGAGCAGTTCCTGTGGACAAGACACCCACTCTCTTCCCTTCAGTTTTTCATATGATACCACAGCCACTGCTCTGTCAGTACTGACAATCAAACAACACGCAAGGTCTGTATTGCGTTGCACGACATTTCACACATTCACAGCATAATACGCAGTACGTCCCAGCTGATCTGATATCTAACAGGAATCCTATCGGCTCTAAATCTCATCACTCTGTCTACCTTATGAGGTTATGTTTAAAAGATATAACAGCCTGGCTATTATTTTTAAGTATACTCATTTTTAGCATTGATTATCCTTTACAAAATATAGCCATAATATTCTAAACCAGATAAAAAAAAATGGAGCCATTTAGGAGAATTTAATATAGGCATATGCCTGCGCTGTGCCCTTCTGACCTGGACAGCATGGAGCCGGAATGGCTGGAGACAAGCGAGAGAGCAAGACAGAGCAAGGGAGAGCGAGAGCGAGAGCGAGAGAGAGAGAGAGAGAGAGAGCGCGAGAGAGAGAGTTAGCACCGCATCTGTCTTATCCCCTCTCATAGCTGTTGAGTGACGCTCTGCTCCTTTGGGGCTCCTGCACTTAGCGCAGGAATTCAAAATGTTGGGGCTGGGGGCCGGGATGGGGGGGTTGTTGGGGTTGTTGGGAGTTTACAGGAACCACAACCAGCAGCCCCATGTGGACCCCCTTGACCCTGTGACCCTCAGTGACCTCTTTCCTAATCATCCCGATACAGATGACATTTTGACCCTTACAGGACGTACATGGTTTGTCCGAAAAGTAGAAGATTCTTAGCTACTTGCAGGCTGCCTGTCAAATGGGAAGCAGCAGTAAGTGAAAGTGTGTGCTGTTTTGTCTGTTCAATCCAAGATGGCATAACGCGATGAACGAGACGAGGATGTTGGAGTTTTCGGTGTTGAGAATCCCAGCTGCTCGAAATATATAGTCAGTCAGGCTACAAGCTGTCCTACAAAACTACAAGCACTACACGCTACACTCATGACTGAACATTTCGGGGTGGGTGGGGGGGCTGGTGCGACGACTTATAAATACATCTGTCTTGTCCCATTCACTTGTCACTACGGTATTCATATCTCAGATTGATATATTAAATATTTGCAACTGGATGGATGTGAAGCTACAGTTTCCATAAATCCTGCAAATCCGGTTGTTTGCGTTGTGCAAGAATCATGAATTTAGTCATCAAACACTACAAGCTGCATGATATTGTGGTGTTTGTGATTATAAAGTCATTATAATTACAATAACCACTTAATCAGCTCAAAGGATTGACTTTTGACTAAACTTTTCCTTTTAATGGACTTTCAGTGTTTATAAAAGCCACACAAGTTAAACTATTCAGAAATTCCTCAAGAATTGTTTCCAAATTTTCTAATTCAGGATTCAAATGTCTGCTTTTTTTTAAATAAGTAATAACAGAGATGTCTATCTAGATAAGATTACATTTTCCAGACCAAACATTTTTACAGATTTTGGGTTGAAAATTTCTCAGGAGTAGACTGAACAAATACTGATAAGCTTAGGTGAACAAGACACAGGCTAGTTTATTAAAAAAAAAAAAAAAAAAAAGGTGATGGAGAAAAATGCAGTCATCTATACACTGAAAATAACCTGCCTTCATCCCTTGCTTTAACAGAAGCTTCCCTGTGAGTGTGTGTGTTAGAGGTCTGGGATTTTCTGAGCTGTTAACCTTGGCATATGTGTGAGGAAGCTCTGTGGGCTTACATTAAAAAGAGGATGAAGCTTGTTGCACGGCCAGGGCCGGCCACCAACAGCGACCCCGTTATTTAAGATCGTGTTGAGTAGCTCTGGAGTAACCGTATTCTGCGATGAAAAGGTGATCAGGATTGCAGCGTCACGTACAATCAGGCTTCCTCGGAAAGCTCAAATTGAGTCTCTTTGTACTGACCTCAGATCAGTCTGAAATCAAGCTGTAAGTCTCCTTGCGCGTCAAAACTGAACAAGCAGGGTAATGCAAATTCACGATCCTTTGTAAACACACACACACACACGCACGCACGCATGCACAGTCTAAAGGTCCATATCCTGAAAACACACACGTCCCCAAGTTCCACGTGTGTCCCGTAAATGTCTATCTTCTGCAAATTGGCTTCTTCTGTTCCTATCTAATCCCGTCCTCTCTCTCTATCAGAAGAGTGAAAGTGTAATTAACCTTGTTCTGGGCATCGGCCCAACTCCGCAGATACGAAGGCACGCATGTCTCTCTCTCTCTCTCTCTCGCACACACACACACACACGGCACAACCTGGGGGGGGGGTGGGGGGGGGTGGAGAGAGAACACACTGCACACCCTGAGAGTAAAATGCATTTGAGTATTATTAACATGTTTGAGAACAACCTGTTGATGCTCACCAGAAATAACAACCAACCGGGTTTCTTTCTCATTAGAGGTTATACAGAGTGCATAAACCTTACTTACAATCAGGTTTTAAAGCTTGGCATACGACACACGACAAGCATTATAAAGCATTATGGGTCGATTTCTACCCCCTAATCCATCACTACTGGCCAGTCGGATTGGTAAACATCTAATCTGCTGTATTCAGACTGTATCAGTTTATCAAGGTGACGTCTCTAATAAAATATTTCTATCTGGCTGTGAAGTAACAGTTTCCAGGAATCCTACAAATCCAGATGTTTGCTTCACACATGAATCATGAATTTATGGTAACTTAGAACATTACGAGCTGCTATCATTAAGGGGAAATAATCAAATGTAGACAAACTTTCCATCATTATCCGAGACGTGTGCACAAGTGAAGGAGGGAAATTTGGATGCCAAATATGTCTTGGCTGATTGAATACATTTGAGGTAAGTGTTGTAAATTTGTCTACACTTGGCTTGTTATAGGTCAAGACGCAAGATTCTTTTATTGACACACATCAGTGTTGGTGGTAACTGAGCTCAAAAACCAACACTAACCAAACAAAGTACAGGACAAGACAGCATGCGCAAGACACGAGAGACATGACACGTGCTTTGATGCGACATGAGTGACGCTGCAATGACATCAGGTTCAGCAAATTTAGCAGACGAGTACATGCAATAGTACTGACAGACTGAAACCAGTAGCAGTTGTAGTGAATGCAGTAGACTACACAGTCATTACTCGTATATATCATATATATATACACGAGTGCATTAATACTCACTCGCCAACACCAATAGCGAAATGAGGAACCTGCTTAGTATTAATCAATCATGGAACATTACATTTAACTCTGTTTATGTTTATATGGGTTAGTTTTTACAGAGTGGCCATGAAAGGTGCGCACGTACGTGTTTATAACGCTGGCTAGTGTTGGTTTTTAATGAAGTGCATTAGCTAGCTACAGTAGCTACCTACCAGTGGACAACAGCGGCTTTTGTTTCATTTTGGCAAAACACTTCTGTACAGCTGTACGCTAAGTACATTTTGTTGTCGTTATTGAATCAGAACCCCATGTTGTCAATAACTGATAGTAGCTGATCTTCAAGAACAACATACTGGCTAAGAGCCTGAGTTAGTTTCACTCACCTAGCACTGTCTGGAGACAGTTTTCTTGCCTAGCCAGCGTTTGCTGCAGCGAAGACTTCCTCGCACTCCTCGAGTTTTAGGTTTAAGATGTTTTTTTTTGATCAGGTTACGTGTATTATAGAAAGATGCTGTCGTTCCTCCTCTTCATAATTTCACGGCGGTTGCCATCGTTAGTTGCAAACTGTGATGCCGTTTTGTGTTTGTGTCATATGATCATTAGCAATGTACACTAGGCTTACGTCATATAGCATCACATGGTATCGGATGTTGGAATCTGAGTATTTTTTTTATTTAATCAGTATGAATAGCTGAGCCCTAATATACGTTATAGCACTGTATTATTAGGGGGCCAAGCACCAAATGTAAAGTTGGAACCCTCATTATTACTACTACTATTATTATTATTATTATTATTATGTGCATAGCTGTACGCAAAGGTTATCAGGATCCTTCGTGTTTTATGTTTAACCCATCTCCAGGAAGTGATGTAAAAGGTAGGAATGGGGGGGGGGGAGAGACCAACAATTCATATATTACAGATCGATATCATTGATGTGACTGTGCAGCTGAATGATCGGTACAAAAGCAACGCCACCTTCAGAAAAGGTTATTTTAAAGTCAAGTGTATCTATTATTATCATCTAAAAACCTATTATCACTGATTGCACTATTCCTGCAGTGTATTATTAGGGGGCCAAGCACCAGGTGGGAAAATTGGTGTTATTTATGCAGAAATTGTGTCATTACAGTGATTATGGGCTTTATATGCCGTGCACATAGCAATGCACGAAATGTCTGATCCAACTGCAAAGATATACTGCATGTATTTTATCTATTTTTTAATTTTAAATATATATTTAAGACCCACCTGATGAGCAGGAGATGAGGAAAACAGCGAATGCCAGTTTAGTGGCAGATCCCATCTTCAGGCTGATGGTTTAGTCCTCAGTTTAGAATAAAATCCGAAATAATTCATGCACAGATGATGGATCTGTCTCTGTCTTTGTTTTGATTATTTTCTTTCAAATGTTTATGAACAGTCACTAATGTCAAGGGAGTCTTCATGAAAGCATCTTCAGCTTCACATCGGATCCACTGTGCGCTAAAATACAGTCCATACAGCAGACAGGAAACATTTCCATTGGATTTTTTCCCCCTTTTCAGTTCAGGATCAATCTGACACTTCAGGAACAAATAAAAGAATAAAGATATTTTTAAAGAGTGGTGACTACACGTGGACATGAATCAGAGTCTGTCCAACATTCAGACAGCATCCATTTCTCAACGAGAAGCATTTTCTCCTGAAAATTCATAGTACTTACGATATTAATGAGAACAGAACATACCTTTTTAATCACAACTTTCATTTCATTTCAGGTTTTTTTTTTTTTCTTCCATTATCCGAAAGTTAAAAGCCTGGTTTTGAGCTGTCACTTCTCAAGTTACAAGTTCATAAATAAATGTTTGTGATGAGATCCAGTTTCAGAGTTAATACTAACAACTAATATGGCTATTGTCCATAAGCAAATGTTACATACAAATATAATAATGAAAATTCGGATTTAGTTCGAAGGTGTCCACACGGGTAAATCCATATCAGCCCGGTCCAAGAAAAACACAGCGAGGCGACAGGATTTATCGTCCAAACCGCATTTAGCCATCCAAAAATTGCCTTTTTGTCGTCGCTACTAAATCAAACCTTCGGTGTACACCGCACAAATAAAAGGTTTGACAGGTGTTTGAGATTTTTTTCTGTCTTTAATATCCAAGTTTTCACCGTTTGAGTCCGGAGTGTTTAAGCTAAAACCAGTCTTGGCTAGCTCGCTAGCTAACAACCCTCAATAAAAGTGTCTCGCGACCCGACCAAAACCGAGCTGCCATGTCCAAATATTTTCCAAAAAATGCGCACTGAAATGACCAAATTCCGCTATAAACACCTCAGAGAACTACTCAAACGTCTCCCGAGACTCAGTGGGACTTTCGACGCGACTTGCTTTCTGCGGCAATCCTGTCAAAAAAAATTCCCCTGAACGGACGCGTCAAAGTCTCTCCAATAAACCATCTTTGCTCTCCTCAGTCAGGGAATACACGCACCCGTATTCCATACAAACCCCGCCTCCTGCCTTGTGATTGGCTAAAGGTAATCAGCGACCTGCTACATGATTGGTCAATCCTCCACGCAAGCCCTCCACCGCAAGGAGGAGGAGGAGGGATGCAGAAGAATACGGGTGGGAAATCGCAAACAACGCAGTCGATGCATACTGGAGTCAAAATGGCGTTCGGGCATGGTTTGTGTTAGGTTTTTTTTTTTTTTACCCCGAATTTTCAGCCCCGCCCCCTGCACATGGAATGCGAACGTTAAAGCCTTTGATTGACACCTTAAAGCGACCAATCGAGAGGTAGGAAAACCACACGAGTGTATTAATATATCCAGTCCCTCTGTAACTGTAACAGTGATAACAGTGATCATATGGTTTCATAATGATACCCACATTTTGTCTTTTCTAATGGGTCACCAATACACACGTTTAGTCATTAGTAAATAATAAGAAAAGGCTAAAAACTGTTAAGATGTATGGTGTAGCGTAGTGTAGTACAGTACAGTATAGTACAGTACAGTATGGTACAGTGTAATGCATTATATTGCAGTATAGTACAGCATAGAGTGGTACAATGTGGTATAGTGTAGTGTGGTGTAGTGCAGTATAGTGTAGTGTAGTGTGGTGTAGTATAGTGCAGTATAGTGTAGTGTGGTGTAGTATAGTGCAGTATAATATAGTACAGTACAGTATAGTGTAGTGTGTAGTGCAGTGCAGTATAGTACAGTATAGTATAGTGTAGTGTAGTGTGGTGTAGTAGACTGCAGTATAATATAGTACAGTACAGTATAGTGTAGTGTGTAGTG
>CM075004.1:30390701-30408010 GCA_037576675.1 Pangasius sanitwongsei | reverse complement strand
TAGTGTGGTGTAGTATAGTGCAGTATAATATAGTACAGTACAGTATAGTGTAGTGTGTAGTGCAGTGCAGTATAGTATAGTACAGTATAGTATAGTGTAGTGTGTAGTGCAGTATAATGTAGTATAGTGTAGTGTGGTGTAGTATAGTATAGTGTAGTGTGTAGTGCAGTATAGTGTAGTGTGGTGTAGTATAGTGTAGTATAATATAGTACAGTATAGTGTAGTGTGTAGTGCAGTATAATGTAGTATAGTGTAGTGTGCTGTAGTACAGTACAGTATAGTGTAGTGTGTACTGCAGTATAGTGTAGTGTAGTGTGATGTAGTATAGTGCAGTATAGTACAGTACAGTATAGTGTAGTATAGTGTAGTGTGATGTAGTATAGTGCAGTATAGTACAATACAGTATATTGTGTAGTGTAGTGTGGTGTAGTATAGTGTAGTGTGGTGTAGTATAGTGCAGTATAGTATAGTATAGTGTAGTGTGTAGTGCAGTATAGTGTAGTGTGGCGTAGTATAGTGCAGTATAGTATAGTGCAGTACAGTATAGTGTAGTGTGTAGTGCAGTGCAGTATAGTATAGTACAGTACAGTATAGTGTAGTGTGGTAATGGTATGGTATGGTGTGGTGTAGTGTTATGTAGGGCAGTATAGCATAGTATAGTATAGCATAGAGTGGTATAGAATAGTGTAATGTGGTGTGGTATAGTGCAGTATAGCATAGTGTAATGTAGTATAGAGTAGTGTAGTATAGTGTATTGTGGTATGGTGTGGTGTAGTGTTGTGTAGTGCAGTGCAGTATAGCACAGTATAGTGCAATGTGGTATGGTATGGTGTGGTATAATGCAGTACAGTACAGTATAATATAGTGTAGTATGGTATGATATAGTGTGGTGTTGTGTTGTGTAGTGCAGTACAGTGTAGCATAGTATGATATAGTCTAGTGTGGTGTGGTATAATGCAATGTAGTACAGTATAGTGTAGTATAGTGTGGTATAGTATGATATAGTGTAGTGTATTGTAGTGTGGTAAATTATAGTGTTATAGAATATTATAGTGTTATATAGTGTAGTCTATATATTTAATTTTAAATCTGATTTAATCTGATAAATTCAAATATTTATAATATATTTTTTTGTTAATCCATTTATTTCTGTAAAGCTGCTTTGTGACAATGTCCATTGTTAAAAGCGCTATACAAATAAAACTGAATTGAATTGAATTGAAATCAGATTTGCTGAGACAAAATTGGTGAGCAATGATAGATTAAAACACATTTATTAACACATCTGTATTATTTAAGTATAGTTTACTATAGTATATTGTAGTGTAGTATAACAGTTTAGAAGAGTATAGTAAGGCAGTGCAGCATAACAGTGTAGTATAGTCTAGTTTAGCATGGTATAATATAGTGTAGTATGGTATTTTGGCATAGTATATTGGGCAATATTTTTTTAAAGTTAAACTTCAAAGTATAATTATTTTATTGCTAATTTGATCTTAATTAATTGTATTTAGTCGTCATGTATATTTTTGGTTGGTGGACTTTTTCTCACCCCTGCATTCTGCATGCATTTATCTAATCAGTTTTTTTAGTATTGTTGCAGGCCATGTGCATCCCTTCATGGCCACAATTTACCCACCTTCTAATGGCTACTTCCAGCATGATAATGCACCATGTCACAAAGCAAAAGTCATCTCAAACTGGTTTCATGAACATAACAATGAGTTTGATGTTCTTCAGTGGCCTTCCCAGTCACCGGATCCAATAAAGCACCTTTGGGATGTGGTAGAACGGGAGATTCACAGCATGAAAGTGCACCTGAAAAATCTGCAGGAACTGTGTGATGCAATCACATCAACATGGACCAGAATCTCAAAGGAATGTTTCCAAAATCTTGTGGAATCCATGCCATGAAGAATTGAGGCTGTTTTTGGAGCAAAGGGAGGCCCTACCCAGTATTAGTGTAGTGTTCCTAATAAAGTACTCAGTGAGTTTAGGCACACCGTCACTTTATCACAGCTGTGCTGCAAATGGTCCAAATGCTATCTGCTTGGTGGTCCTTTGGTGGTCCCTTTTCATCGAGAAACCACAGCAGAGGGGGACTAACCAGTAGAAATAGCAAAAGATGGGCTACAATCAGTAACATGGTAGTTATATTGTAGGTGAAACTCATAAGCACAAGCTAGGGATACCTATTAAAGTGGTCACTGAGTGCAGAGCTCTACTGCGAGATCTCAATCTCAGAGCTCTTATTCCCTGTACAATTAAATCTCTGTCCTTCTCTTTCTTTCTTTATGTCTGCTGTCCACTAAGGTCTCATTGTTAACCACAGATCACCATCGTGTCCTCCTGAATGTGGCCTCTCTGAGTCACTGAAACACCAAGAGCTGTTAAATTATTCCCCTAATAGCCCGCTTGGCCAGTACACAGCTATACTGCTCAGAGATAACACACATATTCATGCAGTGTGTATATGTGTGAGTGCTTATTTGTTATCACTTCTGCATAAATGATGGGAAGGGGGTTGTGTAATGCTGTGATATTGTGCAATGTACCAGTGCCTTCAGCTGTTACTGTGTTAAGAAACACTGTGTATCTCACATCCTGCGAGATTCTGTGATTTTTCAGCTTCAGAGCTGTTGGCTTCAACACATTATTGTGGCACACAGGAACAAATAAGCACTTGCAAAATCCTGCATTCGCAAGCATATATGTCAGAGGCTCTGCTCACAAACACGGTTTCGAATACATACATTTCTGAAACTAGGTAGAGAACAGAGCATGCTGTGACTACAGAGACACCAGCAATATACAAAACGTTTAATCGTTTTTACAGACACATTCTGGTATGCAATGTGTCTGCTGTCCTTTCAAATTATCATGGACATGCATTGATCATTTTTCATTCAATGTTCTGCCTTATGGAGACAAGCTGAGGAGCTGTATAGTGAATAGCACTTTCATTTAGCTTGAAATTTACTGGTCGGGATGAATACCAGAGCGCAAAACGTCATATATAAATGTGTTTTAATAAGGAATAAAACACTTCAGGAAGTGCTGCTGGAAAATCTTATGAATTATTATTAGGCTTAGACTATGTACAGTGGTCTATATAGAACCGTCTATAAAGTAAATAAAAAGTGAGTGAGTGAGGGATTTCAAACAAAGCTGTAATTAATTATAATCAGCTTAGAAACTTCATAGGGAACTAGATCACCTAATTAAAGTCTATGTATACATTAGTGGAAATATACAGTATAGTGTGGGATGATAGTAATATGCACATATTTTTTTCTGCAATCACATTTCTCTGGACCTTTAGCAAAGCCTAGAATGTAGCCATACACCAGACTGTCCACATACACACACATGCACACATACGCACACACACACACACGCACACACACAAAGTGCGCATGTGTGTAAGTAGGTCACAGTGTCCTCGTGGCAGAGTCTACATGCAGGCATCATACATCATTGAGATCGGTACCATCGCACTGATTGAATCATACCACAGAGAGAAGGAGAAAGAGAGGGAAAAAAAACAGGAAGACAGAAAGGAAGAGCTGTAGAACAGGCATGTATTTTTCATGCCTCTCCTGAGCAAGATGAGACCATTTCGGGCATCTGGCCGATGATGTCAGAGGCATATAGATTTCACTGTATAACTCCTCGGGATGCAAAGAAAACCATAGTCTTTGTTATAGCTGAGGGGGCGTACGGCTCATTTTCACATCTGCACAGCAAACCGCATCCTTTACAGCTACATGACCTTGATTTTCATTCTTTTCAATGTATTAGGTTTTATTTTTTTCAATATCGGTCTAAATCAAGAGTGTCAAACATATGAGTCTGGCCAGAAAAGGGTCTAATCCACCAAATCAAATGAATTTAGAAATCATGGTATAAATGTCTTGTGGAGCGTAATTGATTCGAAAGATTTTTAAAAAAGTGCTAGTTTCTGTTATTCCAGAGAAAATGAATTTCACACCCTGATCTAAATGCTCCAGAAGAAGAGTCTGGAGTTTCCTGTCAAAAATCATATTTTACACACACACACATGGATCGTAGATGTCATTTGGATGCGTTATATAGGTAGGTTTACAGATTACAATTTTTCATGCATAATTATTGACAAGTACATTCTTTTTTTTCAGCCCTCCCCATCCAGATCTCTGGAACCATCCATTTTAATATGTTCCTGTAACTCACCTTCGGCTGTTGTGGATTATCCCACATGGATACCCTAAACATTTGCACTTCCCCAAAACATTTTCTTGCTTCAGTAGATAATCTCATACTTAAGTATCTTAAGTATCAAGTCTCATACTTACATATCTTACTTAGGTATGAGATGATCCAGTGGATAATTTCTAGTTAAGCACTGCTGCTGTAGTCATAAAGACTGTCCTGTTGCTCATCCCAGGACTCTTATTTACAATCTGCTTTTTTATCACACTCAGTACTGTTTGCCTTTACTCTTCTATACATGTACAGTGTAATGATTTATTCATGTTTCTGTAAAGCTCTTATGTGACAATGTCTATTGGAAAATAATACAAATAACATTGAATCGAATTACATATAAAGTGAAGTGATGTGTAGCCAAGTACGGTGACCCATACTCGGAATTTGTGCTCTGCATTTAACCCATCCAAGTGCGCACACACACACCATGAACACACACCCGGCCTTTTTTTGCTGCAGTGCCTGGGGAGCAGTTGGGGATTCGGTGCCTTACTCAAGGGTCTCACCTCAGTCGTGGTATTGAGGGTGGAAGAGGGCGCTGGTCATTCACTCCCCCCACCTACAATCCCTGCCAGACCTGAGACTCATACCCACGACCTTCAGGTTCACCTTCGGGTTACAAGGCCGACTCTCTAACCATTAGGCCACGACTGCCCCATACAATGGTTAGATGTAGCAGTGAAATCCTTTGAGTTGTAATTGTTTAGCCAGGGATTTGGAAATGTAGCAAATTTGTCAATGTAATGTGAACCTCGTAAATTAGGATTTGTGATTCGAATATAATGATAAGAACCTGCAAAACTTCGGTTTCAATGACAGACACAGATTTACGCATAAATATTGATTTCCAATCTCATGGTTACATTATGTACAGTAATTTTTCACAGGGAAAGTCATCTTCCATTACCCTCTCTTGCCCACCCCCTTTTTTCCCCTCTGCCCCCGTATCTTTGTCTCTTTGTCTGTATCTCTTTAGATGGACTGTCTGTATTTGGTAACTAGTGTAAAAAGGAACCGGCTGGTTTTCGTACTCCGTTTTGGATTACTTGCAGCGCAACACTCCAGACTGTGTTAATATATGGTGTTTGGACCTGAATGGGGAAAATGCCATTTTGCTCGTTCCTGATTCTTCTTCTGCAGTCCCCGTCCACTAGTGGAGCTACCAGAGAAAGACAGTATTGACCAGAAGGATTGAATGGCCACTCTGTAAGGAGGGAAGAGTCTAATGTTACCCGCAAACACACCCCCCCATGCAGAGCTCGAAACCTTCGGAGACACAGAGCCGTCAAAAGGCCAACGTGACCTTCTTCTCGCTCACACACCCACACTGGTTTTTTTTTCACACCGCAACAGGTTGCCGGAGCAGTGTGTCAGGGTCTGAGTGATGGGGGCGTGTGTGTATGGCGCCAGAGGGTATTGACTGGGGCAGAGGTTGAAGGGAGAGATGTACATTATAATATGAACTCTAAAATTTCTGATTCTGATCACATTGGTCAGAATAGCAGCTCGGATAGTATCTTTGGCTGTAAAGCGAATCACAGGTATATATTGATGCACTCATTGTAATATGTTATTGGTTCTTCATGTAAACTATAATGAACTTTCATGGTTACACAGTTGCACTTTTTGACCATATAATATACAGTTATAGAAAGGAATTATTTATAATCGCACTACCCGGTGTCACCCAGATGAGGATGGGCTCCC
Source organism: Pangasius sanitwongsei (assembly GCA_037576675.1). Taxonomy (NCBI): domain Eukaryota; kingdom Metazoa; phylum Chordata; class Actinopteri; order Siluriformes; family Pangasiidae; genus Pangasius; species Pangasius sanitwongsei. The sequence goes on along the minus strand of CM075004.1, from coordinate 30,402,055 downwards.
TTTTGAGTCTGGTTCCTCTAAAGATTTCTTCCTCATGTCGTCTCAGGGAGTTTTTTCCTTGCCACAGTCACCTCTGGCTTGCTCATTAGGGACAAATGTATAAATTTAAAATTTATATCCCGAATTTATATATTTCTGTAAAGCTGCTCTGTGACAATGTCCATTGTTAAAAGTGCTATACAAATAAAATTGAATTGAAACTGAATTTCTCTAGTAACAACCAACACATTTTTTGGAAGGAGTCTCCAGTGTCAGGACACGGTATATAGTCTTATTCACTTCAAGAGAGAGAAAAAAAGAGAGGCTGGGCAGGGAAGGACTGTTTATAGCTGTTATAACATAAATAATAACAGGAATGAATTTGACAATGTTAAATGAGACTGTAAATGGATAAGAAACAAACTTCGTTCCTGTTCCTACTATGAAACACTTCAGGACATGCTGTTATTAGAAAATAATCACCTTTCCTATAACAGCACATCCAGTTGTCTTTTATTCCTTACTTAGCTATATTTTTGGTGGACATTTCTGTACAAAGTGGACATCTATGAAAAGGGCATATCACAGATGAAAAGGGCACATGAGTTTGGTCCGGTGAATCAGCCGGTGTGAGGATATGAGGCAGACCGAGCCAACTAGCACCAGTAACTTTGCCATCACACTTACACCATTAACACTAGCGTGACAAAAATGAATGACGATGTAGCAGCAATGTGTTCAAGTTCCATGGTCCATTTTTTCCTGTTATTTCTCACACACGCACACACGCACACATGCGCGCGCACACACACACACACACACAAACGGAATCTGTAATTGTTGCAAATCATATCTAATAAATCATGATTACAAAACAAAGTCTATTAATATATTTGTGAATGCCAAGCTCTGTTTGTGGAGACTTTTGAGACCATAGCTGGTGATTCACAAAAACATGAACAGAGTTAATCTGTCTATAAACTGGCTTCATGATGTTATGCTTTGAAACAGGAAGTCAGGGTGGGACATGTCTAGGGGCTTGACTTACAGCCAGTAGTTTTCAAGATAAGGCACATCCGCACCAAATTGGTCAATATAAGTGTCAAGTGGGTGAGGCATACACATTCTGGGAAGTGTTTCATTGGATGCAAATTTAGTGAATGCCCCTGAGTTCAGAATGAGCCATCAACACCTTTTGTAGACCATTTTCCCAGAAATGATAAACTCTAAAATTAGAATGAGATGCATACTTATTGAAACAAAATTTCAGCTTTTTTAAAAAATACATATTGCCATATACTAAAATCATACATTCAAAACACTATTTTTGATTTCATGAGTACTTATAATAATTAATTATATATTTATTTTTTTGGATATGTGAAAAGAACTCAGAAATTAAAAGTAGTGCTTTGAATGTATGATTTGTATCTTTTCAGAGTTTTGTATATGGCAATATATATTGCAAAAAAAGCTGAAATAATTTCTGGGAAAATGGCCTAACACACACTCACACACACACACACACATATATATATATATATATATATATATGATGGCTCATTCTGTACTCAGGGCATCAAAAATAGTGTTTCAAACATATGAATTTTATATTTATCCTACCCATCAAATTTTATGCCACAAATACAAATGTTTTTTTGGTTTGTACTAAGGATGTACCCGAATACAAATACATTATTCATAATGCACAGATGATGTGTTGCCATTAAGGTCCATAGGGCATCTGGTTGAGATTACAGGTGTGCATCTGAAGTGGGAATCTGTGGGAGAAGAAAAAGGAAGTTTTATGAGCAGGAAGTTAGATATGAAGCTTGCTGTACAGACAAAGACCATGTTTATTGACATGAATGTGCAGTGCTGTGCGATGCATTACAGCATTCATTTTGGGTAAACGCCTGATCAGGGTCATGGTGGTTTAAATTAGGCTACTTTATATTTACAAAAATATAAATATACAAAATACATTAACATACATAAAAACATTCCTGCACGTCTTTGGTTAAGATCAATATTGAACTCGAGCGATGTAGCTTAGGCTGAGCAGCTGTCAATGTTTTCTAAGGGCAATGTGGAAGGGCTCCTATATAAAAACATACAAAAAACAAACCTTTGGGTTTAGGCCACACCCACTTCAAGTTTAAATCTGAATACAGATACAGATATTTGGAGCACTAAACAGATACAGAGAGTGTCATTGTGTTATACACCGAGTTTGCATGTATATTTGTGTATTATACACTCGACATATTTTAATAGTATTTTACCTTTACAGTCGAGGCTCAGGTGAGCAAACCATACTGTGTATATGTGTTTCTAAATAACCCTCATTATCCGTTCATTTATTAAATACACAGAAAGCATCATACATCATCTGCATTATCTGCTTTCATCTGAGTTCAACGTGTAAACACTTAAACGTCTAATACTCTTTCAGTCCGAAAGTGCTGAGCAGCAGATGACAGTTCGTGTCAGACTCGGTATGTTTGCTGATCAACTTTTTGCTCGGTTGCAGATGACACTTGTAGTGAACTACCTAACTGATTAGGATTCTACAGAGAGAGAGAGAGAGAGAGAGAGAGAGAGAGAGATACTTAAAAAGGGAATAAGAGAGATGGACATGAAGAAGAGTTCTTTCAGACTGTATGAGTGGACTGAGAAATTTGGCCACCCTGCTCCGTGTAAACCTCAGCTCAGAATGTGAGACATGAAGTGGAATAAATTCTCTCTCAGCACACACTGATAGACAGATAGATTCTCTCTCAGCACACACTGATAGACGGATAGATTCTCTCTCAGCACACACTGATAGACGGATAGATTCTCTCTCAGCACACACTGATAGACACGTCTTAACTGTAAAACAGATAATAGCTAAGACTGGTTTTTAGGTGAATAAACTCATCCCACTGCTGAAAAGATCTTACATTCAGTGTATGTTCTTGTATGTTCAGTGTTCATGTAAGGTATAAAACACCACCCCTAAGTGTCAATGATTACATTTCTTTATTTATTAAAGAACAACACAGCTTACTTTTTATACATTTATAGTTACCTTTAATGTTGTGGAATGTCTACAAAGAAAAAAAAAACTTTTCCAATTATTACTTTTGTCAAAGCAGCTATAAACAGTCAATCTCTAACCATACTTTTTTTTTTCTCTCTCTCTTGAAGCTAATCAGTAAAAAAAAATCCAGTGTGTCATGTAACTGCAAAACCGCAAAATGCAATCCTGAAGATTTTCCCTGCAGCAGAGAGCTTTAACTCAAAACCCTGACACTGACTGAAGTTTTCTTTCAGAAATTAAAAAAAAAAAAGATTCTGTAAATAAATAATTGAATAATAAATAAATGATAGAACTCTTCACCAGAACATTGTTAAATAAGATCACTTTTTGTGTTGTTATGCGTAATTTATGTGAGTATCCATTATGCAACTTCCTATGAGTGAGTTGTTACTATAGAAACAAAAACGCATTAGAACAAGTGCATTAATATACATATACCTGTAATGTGTCTTGCAGCAGACTGGACAAAGACCTTCTGATCAATAAGATTTGAGACTTCAACAGCCAACTGTTGCTAAGCAATCTGTGTCTGTGTAGCAGTATTGTGTTTTTCATTCAATTGGTGCAACAGTCTTAAATTTAAGCTACAACCTCAAATTTAAGAGCTTTTAACCAGTCCCTGTTTGTGCAACCTTCCCCTGGGCCTCAGGACAACGAGGCCAAGTTTTGAGTTTAGAGCGCCAGTAGGCACTCAGCCTGCCTGTTTACTGGTTCGTTCAGTTTAAGGGAAATATTTGACATTTTTGGAGCACAGCCAGCTCGATGGGGACTGGGAAGGTGGTGTGAGTTTGTGTGTGTGAGAGAGAAATGGGCCACAGCCATAGATGGTGAGATCACTGCTGGCGCCACTTATCAAGCCTGAATCTCAGACTGGCCAGGAGCTTCCTGCAGCCGACTCAGGGAACACACACACACACACATTCAATCACAGCTCCAAACCAGGCCTGAAAAAAGAGCAGTGTGTGTGTGTGTGTGTGTTTTGCATATGCGATAGCGATGGTGTATTAATGCAAAGTTCATGGAGATCAGGCTAGGTCAAAGGTCGTCCTTTGAAGTGTTTGTGGGCGAGAGAGAGCGCTCTTAAAGAATGTGGTGAGTTAAGATCGCCTCTGAGATAAACACACTTTCTCATTATTCAAAGTGACAATTAGTGCACTGTACACAGCCCACTCCTTCCCAGCACCCAGGCTTTTGTGATTCTATCTCCTTCTAAAGATAAAATCTGGATGCCTTGAGCAAATTTTTCTCTGAAATGGGGTTTATGATTTAATTTGTAGTTCACTGTATAAATCATGGCCTTAACATGAGGTTCGATTTGCTGCTTGCACTCTTTCCTATGAAACTTGGAGTCATTCACTAAATATAAGACCACCCATGGATCACTGCGATACAAAGCAGTGCAGTATTCACCCCGTTGAACATTTCCACATGTTGTAGAGTTCCCTGCAGAGAAGCATGGTGGTGCTAGCATCATGCTGAGAGTTCCTCTTGGCTTCCATTTTGATAGCTCCTTGGTCTTCATGATGCTGGATGTTTAGGTATGTTCTGTAACAAACCATGGAGCCTTCCAGGAACAGGTATATTTATACTGAGATCACATGCTATAACTGCACTCGGGTGAACTCCATTCAGCTAATTCTGTGATGTCTGAAGGTGAATACTTATGCAATTGCAACTTTTTTTTTAGGTTTTTAATTTGCAAATGATTTTGCAGAATATACTGAATTTCTCCCACTTATCTTGTGTATATTCATGATATACAACCCCAACTAAGTGTGTTTCAGTTCCAGGTTGTACCACTACAAAGTGTGGAAAAGCTGAAGGGGGTGAATACTTTTGCAAGGCACTGTACGTTCTCTTTAATGACAGTACAGATAAAAACACTCCATTTTGGGAGTGTTGTTTGTGTTATTGGGATAAGCATGATGTCCAAGCTGGCTGCATGTCACAGTGTTTAATAGTGGACATATTTGGCTTCAGCCTGTTTTTCTATCCAGCCCCTCTATGACAGCATGGAGGAAGCATTTCAGCGCGACCCCCAAAATTAGCCGGCAGATTTGTCGAGTGCACCTATCCACGTGTCGGTTATGTAAACTTGTGACCCTGTGCTGAGTTCATACATTACCATGCATCAGTAGTGTTAGTGTTATTTAAAGGGTGCTGACACCGTGATTCACCTGCTGCTTCCTAAATATGAGGCCCTACTGTAACTGCTCATAAATACCCATGTGTTTATCAGAGTTTGAACCCACAGCAGGAGGTCACACAGAGCCGGCGACACGACAGATGAGAAAATACCAAATACATGATGCTAAAGAACCCAGTGACCGTCTCGTTTTCTGTCTGTCTGTCTCTCTTCCAGCTTTTTCTTTTCTTCTGGAGTGACAGGTAGCTCGAAAATAAACATAAAACAACATGTAACATTATACGACATTAGCAAAACACCATGTGACCCACCAAAGCATGATGCTAACATAATTTCCACTGTATTAATAAAGCAGAAGATACCTGTGCTTTTAAGGTTTGACCTTCAAACTTAGTCTGTGCTTCTAAGGCTTAAAATTCAAACAAATCTGGTGCTTCCGAGTTTTAAAGTTCAAATTAACCTTTGTTTTTAAGCTTTAAAATTTAAACTTAGCCTGCACTTCTAAGCTATAAAGTTCAAACTTAGTCTGTGCTTCTAAGCTTTGAAGCTTAAATTTAGTCTACTTTTTTAAGGTTTAAAATTCAAATTTAGCCTGTGCTTCTAGGGTTTTAAGTTCAAACATAGTATGAGCTTCTAAGCTAGAAAGTTCAACCTTAGCATCTTTCTGATCTTTAACTCTTAACCTATGCTTCTAAGGTTTAACTAAGGTTTAAAGTTTGATCTTAGACTGTGTTTCTAAGGTTTAAAGTTCAAGCTTAGCATGTGTTTCTAAGTTTTAAAGTTAAATTTAACCTTTGTTTTTTAAGAACTTAACCAATGCTTTTAAAAACTAGTGTTCAAACTAGCCTATCCTTAAAGGTAAAGATTTAAAGTTAAACTTAAAGGGCTTCTAAAGAAAAGTTCAAACTTAAACTATGTTTGTTAAACTATGTTTGTAAGTTTTAAAGTCCAAATTTACCATGTGCTTCTAAGGTTCACACTTCAAACTTTACCTGTGCTTATAAATTCAAGCTAATGCAGCGTTCATGGTGCCTTGTAAGTGGTAATTTTCAAGTTGTAATTATGTCATTTCTCACCTCGGGACATTCGACGTGCAAAATGACAACATAAAACATGGACACCTCCATGAAAGCATGTGTTTTGTTTGCTCTGTCAGAGCACCGAAAGCTCATTAAAAGCTTCTTAAACTGCATTTTTACAGTTACAGGCTTGAGTGGTTATTGGTTCTGCTCTACTATAGTGAACTGCAAACATTCACGCAACATTTTGGACTGAAATTGCAGTACAGCAAAGACAGCAGACAGTAGCGAGTACCTTAGCAACAAGGTAACCGGCTAACTTTAGTGATAACACAAAACAGTGGTTAGTATGGTCAGTATTATAGGTTTAACCAAATACAGTGTCTGTGTATTAACTGATCTAAAGCCAAATACTGCTATAAACTAATTTAAAAGTAGAGAAGGGGGCCACAGCCTTGTTTATCTGACGTCACTCTGTAAACAGGGCAGGAACTGGTAGCTGAGAAGACTGGGGTGTTTTCGGTGGTTTTTACCGGTTGTAGGTGGGGAATTACAAGTTGCAACCTCGCCTTGAACACAGCATTAGCCTGTGCTTCTGCAGCCTAGCATTTGACTCTGGCCTTCCAGACTGAAACGGAAGAACCCCGGGGCCCATTCTTCATATATGGATTACTGATTCGTCCGCTCTACGAAGCTACTGCCTGACTTTTTCCTCTTAAGGAGCCAAATTTTCAAAATCCATCCTCTCGAATACTTGCACTCGTTAAAATATACTCATCAACCCAGTGACCATTTCTGACTGTAAACTCAAAGAAATCCACTTGTGTCCATGGTATGGCCCAGAAAAGTGCATGTTCTCAATTAACTTCTCAAGTACAGAATGAACTTTACCCACAACACGAACATTTTATTCCACTCTCACTGATGGACTGCAAAAACGTGTCTAGACTACAAAGAGCGTATCTGAGCGCGCTCAGTGGCCTTGCGCCAAATTTCCCTGCTCCTGTTCACATTGCATCATCCATCACTGAGCTCAGGTGCTTCTACATGTACACACCTAATCAAATATCTCGCACACGCACACACACACGCACACACACATCTCATGTATCATATTCCTGCACACGAGTCTTTCTGTGTTAAAGGTTACAGTAACCTAACAAAGAGGACATGGTGCTTTGCAGCAATACAGTGACATGTTTTTTATACACACACACACACACACACACACACACACATTGCTGTTCGAGCTGTGAGTAAAGACATTTTGGACATTATATGAGTGAAATTAGACCCTAAGGAATGGGCATGGTGATTGATGTGTTTTTAACTGTGTGTGAAGTGCTACATGTGTGTGTGGTTGTATGTGTGTACAGCTAGCTGTGTGAAATACTGAGGAAGAGTTCGATTTCAGCAGGAGAGATCTCATGTCTCTGCTGTCTCGAGTTCAAGCAAGGATAAACCGGCACGGAGCCTGATTGGTTCAGTGAGCTTGATGAACTTCCCACCTGGTTGAGAAATGCTTCTCGGTAGCAACGTAGCATAAAGATCACCAGAAATGCTAAGGATCGGGTTTGAAGTAATACCCGCACTACCCACTTTTTGCTGGTCACAGTGTTACAGTGTTGTGAAAGAAGAATGATGTCGTCAGGCAGGTTAATAAGGAAAAGTCTCAAGAGAGTGACAATACAGTTTATGCAAAACATATTAAAACACTTTTGTGCTCATGTTTCTGCAGAAGGTGTTGATTTATTTTCTATAACAGCAGCTCTGACAGTAGTTCCAGCTATAATTCAAATGACAGGTTTAGATTTTGCTGTGCTGCAATTTCAGTCCAAAATGTTGCATGAATGTTTGAAGTTCACTACAGTAGAGCAGAACCAATAACCACTCAAGCTTGTAACTGTACAAGTATGGTTAAAGTATCTTTTTACACTGCAAAAAATGACATCAAGTGAAAAGACTTTGAATATAGTCAAATCTATCCAGTATTTCCTATTATATGATTACAATAAACCAAATCTAAGATTAAGAATAAACCTATTTCAAGTCATTTGTACTCATGTCAAGCTTGAACTAGTCTTGCTCTATTGGCGGAGAATTATGCTTGTTTTAATTTATTTCTAAAAAGAGACAAAATTATCTGCCAATAGAATAAGAAAACTACAAGCTTGAGATGAGTAATAATGTCCAGAAATAGGTTTTATGATCTTATATTTGGTTTATAGTAATAGAAATATTATATTTATATAATATATATTATGTTTTTAGTATAGAAATACTAGATAAATTTGACTAGATTCAAGATATTTTCACTTGCTAAGATAACACATGTATGAGCCCCACATGCTCTTGGTTCCTAGTGGTTAGGCCATGGGACTCTCACCGCCGTGACCTGAGTTCGATTCCTGACTATCCCTAGCCACTGGGGTTGCATAAGACAATGTACTCCAGTGCCTGTCCCAAACCTGGATAAAATTGGGGAGGAGGCAGCTGGCGTAAAACCTGTGCCAGATCAAATATGTGGACGAATGATCAGCTGTGGTTACCCCTAACGTGAGCTTTACGTGAGCAAAAGACATGTTTTTTTTTTTGCACTTCACATGGCAAATGTCCTGAAATGGGAAATGATGTTATTCCAACCTGAAAATGACCACTTACAAGGCTCCATGAACACAGTATTAGCCTTCACCACCCCCTGGTTGGCTGGTTGGTGGGCGGGACTTGGCAGGTGAGCAAAAATGGGAAAAATGATTACCATAAAAATGGGATCAACAAACCATGTTTTTCCACTTTGTTGTCCTCTTCCTGTTTTGTAAAACACATAGTGATCCATATTATCAGTATTCCTTCAGGTGCTAAAAGCAATCTTTAATCTACCCTTGTTGCTACTAGCTACCTGTAATTGTTGAAACACAACCCGGGTCATTCAAGGTCTTTCATCAGCTGTAGCCCCAAAATGAACCTGGAATGATGACACATGGAGGAGGTTTTTTTTTTTTTTTTTTTGGTTATATTTAGTATTTTAAAGCCAAAAAATAGTTTGATAGTCTTATTTGCATATAATTAAATGAAACATAGATTAGTGTTATAACATTAAAATCAAGTCTCTTTTTTCCCCTTCCATTAAAGACACATTTGTTGTGACATGTAATGAATCACTGAAGTACAACTCTAGTGTTGGGGTGGAGGAGTGTGTGTGTGTGTGTGTGTATGTGTGTGCATGTGTGTGTTCACATTACAACACCCATCATGAACGTGTAATGTCACAGCAGGCTCCTCTTTAGAATAAATCTGCCGTTTATAGGCCTGCTGTTTCTTGTGTGAATTTGATCCTAGTCATTTGTCTCAGCTTGAAGCGCTTGATATTCCGCGGCCCCCCCCCAATCTTCTTAAGCACTGATGCCTGACAGCATCTTATAATCCATAACTGATGGCTGTTAGTGGGCGAGTTTGGCTTTCCAGGTAAAACACGAGATCATAAAGTGAACGTGAAGTGAGAACGAAAGCTGTTATTTGGACGACAGCTTAGTGGGTTTGGGAGGCGCAGCGTTTGGAGGAAAGGTCAGCTTCACAGAAAAACAGGTTCAGTCTTGAGAGGATCCTTCGAGCTGCTGCTTTCTGGGGGTTCTTTCTTTTCTTTCTTCACTTTTTTGCTGGCATTTTTTTTCCACTCTCATTTAACATGAGGCAGAGTTCACGGAGTTTATTAGTTCAGCTATAGTCTACTGCTTTCAGACGTCAACAGCATCTCTACAGCTCCCACTCACACTCAGACACTCACACAGAGACCTTGCAAGCTCTACTTGCACAAAGGATGCCTTTAAAAAAAAGACTGAAAAGACTCAAAATGCATTGCTTTAGCATAACATTCACCTAAGCATTATGTTAAAAGTTAAGGTTTAGATAAGCGCTGACCTTACTCAAATTATAAATGGACTATTTATAGTCTATTGTTCCACATCGCTTGCTGCTTGTTTTCTACAGATAACACTTGAGAACACATCCATGTACAATCTTAGAAAAAAAATAATACTCAGTTGTACCTTTCCTTGTCACTCTTTTGTGCCTTTTACCTAGAAATCTTTTACCTAGGAATGCGCATGTAGCATACCTTTAAAGCTTTTATCTGAAAAATAAATATTTAACATTTATCCATTTCTTATCCATCCAACTTATCCATTTCTTAACATTACTTTCATTACTTTAAATCATTTTTCATCATCAAAGGTACATTCTTTCAATATTTCAAGATAAAAGATATGTATTAAAGTCACACACAAAAGACAAGGAAGCGACAAGAAAAGTTTTTTTTTTGCTTTTTTTGAGAAGCCTAGTTTATTTGGATCTGGTGTAAAAATATTCCATCAGCACTTACTGTCATCTCTTTGGCCATGATTTACTAAATATGTGCATATATAAATACATTTCCAAAATCAAAATACCGTTGCTAACAACACAAAAATTTGATTTACTAACATCTACCCTATATGAATATCCAAATTGGTGTGTTTCCACCTAAAACTGCAGGGTGACAATGCAAAAAGAATAATGTCCATGCACAAATGATAATCACCGAAGGGCAGGTATTAAATTAGTCTAAGCTGTTTTTGCCATTAGAAGACAAAATAAAATCATTCTTTCTCAAAATTATGTCCCCGTATCTCAACATAATTGTAAGTCTTTGTGAGAATTACTTTTTTCTGAAGTTACCTTCATATTAGGTATTCACAGAATATTCACTGACATTCTGCAAGCTATTTACTTATCAATATGTTTGTTTGTAAATAAATAATTTATATTGAAAAATTACATTCAAACCATTTTTTCCCCAGACATACACTGTATGCCTTTTTGGGGATGCAGATTTAAAGGAGAATTACCATTGATTAATCAAGAGTAAATAAGCTTATACCCTTAACAATGGAAAAGTAACTCACATTTTAAGAGAAAACAAAAATCAATAAAAAAGACCATTAAAAGAGCATGTAAGGTGCCTCATAAATGAACAGAAATGATTCCATAGCTGCCATTGTTTGGGCAGTGTAAATTCAATTCAATTCAGTTTATTTGTATAGCGCTTTTTACAATGTCATTGTCTCAAAGCTGCTTTACACAAACAAAA
>CM075004.1:30365211-30377822 GCA_037576675.1 Pangasius sanitwongsei | reverse complement strand
ACCTTGGTCCTGGAGAAACGTTGTTTCGTTTCACTATGTACTTGCATATGGCTGAAATGACAATAAACTCCACTTGACTTGACTTGACTTGATGTAGATTGCTGTAAGTCTGGTGATGAGGAAACGGTTTGCTTTCGCTGTAGCTTTGGAGGCAGTAAATCATGAGAATTTGAGCTGCTTGTGTGACTGCAGTTAAAGTGCAACGTCACGTCACGTACTGGCGAATATGCCAAAAATACATGTTGTTATTTTTTACTTACATAAAAAGTGTGAAAATGCCCTAAACAGTTTAGATCACGAAAGTGCGAAGTGAGAAAATAGAGTTCCTAGTTCGCAGTATCAGGCCCTGGTTTAAATGATTAGCATCAAGGACAAAGAGAACGCAATAAAGTATTATGAGACTTGTAATAAACAGTATTTCACTCTATGACAAATCTCTGCAGTCATTGCTAATGTGTTTTCTATCTGACATGATAAATAAACATCGTTATGCTCTGTAATGCATTTTTACCTCACACAATGTGACCAGATACTTATCTTTTTATATTGATGAGCCTCGGTGTGTGTGTGTGTGTGTGTGTGTGTTTCACAAGTAAGCAGGAGATAATGGCTAACATGGACACACAGGATAAATAGTGCCATTTTGTGTGTCTAAATCATTTCAGCTGATGAGTGCAGGAGTGTGTTGTTTGGCATGTTTTGTTGTTATCTAAATGTGTCTTGTGTGTGTGTGTGTGTGTGTGTGTGTGTGTCTGAAAAGAGATGAGTGATTGAAAGTCTGATCTTAAGCTCATCAGTCCCACACACACACACACACACACACCCTTATTTACAGCATCTAAATTATTACTTTTCTAGGAGACACCTCAAGGGCAGCTTGAAGGAAGTACCACAGCACACACATAGCAGAAATTTCAGCTTAAAGTAAGACATAGGTGGAAAAAAGCCACATTTTTACATTTTGTTTTCCAGGATTCCCAAATATATGATACAGAATCAGCCAAGACATACTTGGTGTCTAATGGTGGAGTCCAAATGTCCAAAGAGACAGAGACAGAGACAGATACTGAGTATGTATGTGTAAGAGAGATGGGGACAGAGAGATAGACAGAGGGAGAAAGTTTATCCTGAACACACCCTGATTATATGCATAATATGTTCATATAATATAATATAATATAATACCTGATAGTTTTTGCTGTTGTTGTTTATTTGTTTATTATGCTTGTCCTCTCTGTGCATAAATGCAGAGATATGAATATTCCATGTAAATGTATAACTTTTGTTTCAGTCTACCTGCACTATTTGCTTTGGCAACATTGTGATAACATTCATGCCAATAAAGCACTGAACTGAACTGAACTGAGAGAGAAAGAGAGAGAGAGAGAGAGAGAGACAGGTGGAGTGAAAAGTTGCTGAGGTGTTGATTTGTGCATGATTGTTATTTGACAGTTTTCCAAAAGCTGAAACAAAAGCAAGATTAAGCAAGAAGCTGAAATTCCACGGGACCTTACTGGGAAATGATTGCGAAAGCTGATTTTCCAGTGGATATGATGGGAAAATACCACAGTATATAAAATTGTTCAAAGATATAATCTTGAGAATAATGTTTACAGGAGTATTTCTTGGAAGAAGCACTAATGTCATGCACAGTTCTGAGCAGATTAGCGTTACAGCATGGAAAATATGATGTTGAAAAAGAAGAAAACAAGAAACCCCTCTGCTTATTTGTCACTCATTCATTATATTACCACCCTGAAGTTGATTATTTTCCTATAACAGCATGTTCTGAGGTAGAACTGCACGCAAGCTCAAAATAAAGCTCAGGTTTTTAGTGAATAAAGACTAATATAATAAAGTTAATAAGAACGTTCTTACGAACAAAATGACAAACTACTTAGCGTTATGAATGTTTCGGAAAACCAGTCTGTGAAGTGTTTTATTCCATGTATACCTCAACAATATGACAAATATTACATTTTTTTTTAAAATTTATAAAGAATAACATCATTATAAATGAACTTCTGTCCACTTATAGTTACATTTGATGTGTTAGCTCCTGTTATCACTTACAGTCATTCCCTCACCAGCCTCCCTTTTTAATATTAAGCTAATTGGGCAAAAAAATGTAGCTTGTTGTAGCTTGCATGTCCTGAAGACTGTTGAAAAAGCACTGAAACTGGAGACTCCTTCCAAATCAACACATGTTCTATTTATGTGGAGCACTTGCTGTACACGTAAGCTGTGACAATAGAAAAGCTAAAATATTTGAACAAGCGCAGTACCATAAAACTGTGATTTGTCATGCAGGTGGAACTACTGTCCAAGCTGCTAATCAACGCCTTCTGACCAATCAGATTTGAGCATTAAACAGTGCTGTGGTATAATATGGTATAATAACTTTGAAAGATCTGGCAAAAAGTACTTTGGCACATTTTTTCTCCTAGAAAGTATACGTTCACCTTTTATTGTTTTACCTGCCCTAAAATGACATTAAGGGGTCATTAAATAACTGATTAGTTGCATCAGGTGTCTTAGATTAGAGAAAAATGACTAAATATGAAGCACAGGGCTTCTCCAGGACCAGGACTAGGGTTGGAAAATTGCTAAAAGCATACAAACCTTTATGCTTTAGAGGCTTCTGTGAGACTTTGTTTAGCTCCACCTGCTGGTACATACAATATCCCTCTCCTGTGCTGGAGAAAATGGGTTGAAAACTCTGATTGCTTGATTTCACATGCTTTTGAATTTTGGATGGCCTCCTCTAGGCAGACTTGTGGTCATGCCATATTCTTTCCATTTTTTTAAATAACAGATTTAATGGTGCTCTGTGGGGTGTTCAAAGTTTTTAAATAACCAAACCCCGATTGCAGCCCCCCAGATTTTTGTTTAGGTATGTCCTAAAAAAATCTGGCACCTTCCAGGAATAGATGTATTTATGTTGAGATCACATGACACTTTAATTGCTGTTCATTCAACTAATTATGTGACTGATGGAAACTAAATCAATTTAGGGGTTTCACACCAAAGGGGGTTTCAAACTATATAGATTTTTTCCCTCGCATGTCCATTATGGCACATTTTGTGTAGATTCATGACATTTAAGTCAATTAAGTCCATTTCAGTTTCAGGTTGTACCACTACAAATTGTGGAAAAGTTCATGGGGTGGGGGTGGGAGTGGGGGGGATACTTACACAAGGCACTGTGCGTGTTTTACCTATCTATCTCTTCTCATTAATTCTCTTCTCACAGAATTACGAATGATAAAGTTCCTCAGCTTCACTCCGAGCAGATCACTATAAATAAGAATTTTGGATTTTATCGTACGTCTATGTGCATCGCATGTACAGACACGTCCTGTATGGCTTACTAATGGTGTAGAGAGTTAATACAGTGTTATAAAACTTTCTTTTTCAAATTCTAAAGAACCACAGTCTGTTCTTGTCTTCTTGCTCTAACTGTTGATTCAGCTTGTTGGCTAATGATCAAGCCCTTATGGCGCTGACAGAGCAAGAAAAAATGCTAGAACAGGAAAAAATACCAAACCTTTCTAAACTTTATAAACTGCTCTACGAGACAGTGCTGTAAAATGATAGTGAATGGTGTTGGGCCATGGTTGCAAAATGCATTTGAGCTCTAAGAAACAGATGAGGTTTAGACCAGGACATGGAAAT
Source organism: Pangasius sanitwongsei (assembly GCA_037576675.1). Taxonomy (NCBI): domain Eukaryota; kingdom Metazoa; phylum Chordata; class Actinopteri; order Siluriformes; family Pangasiidae; genus Pangasius; species Pangasius sanitwongsei. The sequence continues at coordinate 30,374,147 of CM075004.1, read as the reverse complement.
GAATGGCGTTCTGTGTGTGTGTGTGTGTGCGCACAGCATTATCGCATTAAGCTTGGGCAAATGTCCTTCATCATCTGAGCAAGTAAAGTGCTTCTGATGCTGTAGGTGATCGAATCTGTTGATATTAGAAATTAGTCAAATGTTTAAAGCATTGCAAGTATAGATGAGTTTTCTACATACATCTTCTCACATTATTGCTGCCATAGCAACAAGGAGCAAAGCTAACAGAGATGCCATTAATGTTGCATCCTTTGCAACATTGCATCATTTAACTATCCTGAGATACCAGTGATCCTGATCCCTGCTGCTCTCCGGACTTGCCTGATCCATCCTGATGCCCTGCTTCCGGTTTGAGTTCTCATCACCTGGAACCCACTCTCTGTTGCTGAGGATGGCCCCACACAGACAGCCTAAAGATACATGAGATTACTGAGGATGCTACCAGGTTAGAATCTATGAAGATGGCTTTGGACCGCAATTGCCACAGACAGTTTTGCACTCAAGTCTCCAGTCTTCAGTGAACAGTTGATAACTTCAACAAAACAGACTTCATGTGAAAACTATAATGAATTTCCTATTTTCACAACTGCATTTTTTTTTACCATGTAGTACACAGTTATAGATAATTATTTATAATCGCATTATCTGGTGTCACCCAGATGAGGATGGGTTTCTTTTTGAGTCTGGTTCCTCTCAAGGTTTCTTCCTCATATTGTCTCAGGGAGTTTTTTCCTTGCCACTGTTGCCTCTGGCTTTCTCATTAGGGATAAATTCATAAATTCGAAATTTATATCCTGAATTTATATATTTCTTTAAAGCTTTGTGACAATGTCCATTGTTAAAAGTGCTATACAAATAAAATTGAATTGAATTGAATTTGATGAAGTCGCACAAAACAGGAAGTGAAAAATTGTTAATTGTTATCATATGGTGATATGGTGCTTGGTGAAAAGAAATCCATCCATCTATCCATTCATCCATCCATCCCTTCATCCTTTTATTTGTTTATCCGTCCACCCATTCAAGCATCCACCAATTCATCCATCCATCCTTCCATCCATCTGTTTATTCATACACCCCATCCATCCATCTATCCATCCACCCACCCACCCACCCACCCTTTCATCCATCAATCCATCCACCCATCCGTCCTGTACATTTAATCCAACATCTGGTTGCACACCTGGACAGTGCTGATTGGTCAGCGAGAGGTCAGTATTTCCCATGCGAGGCAGTTAACAAGTTCAAAATCAGGTCAGTGTGCAGATAAGCCTCTCCAGGCTAATGCCATTAACAACAGCAGTGGTGGTAGCTTATTATTCCGAGAACTTGGCTTTGAACCAGGAAGTCATGAGTTTGATGCTGGATGATAACACGCAAAGCTCAGAAGCTCTAGCTGCTCCAGGGTGAATAATCCCTGCTTTCGGGGGAAGCTTTAGCTTAGAGAGATAATAATTAAAGTCACATACAAGCATTGTCCATCTCCTTCATCAAGTTCTCAGGCATCAGATCTCACATGAAGCGATGTTTGTAACGTAGCGTTACTGATGTTCATGAACACAAATGTTATCACTTATGCTATAGCAGCTGCTTTTATAGAAATCTCATCAACATCTTCTGAGCGGTCAGAACCAAGAATTCAACAGCACTGTGGTAAAACAGCTTTAACTCACTATGATTGTCAAATACAAATTTTAAAACACTATTTTTTTTATTAAATTATCCATTTCTCTGTCAACGGACCTGGTTGAGAGCAGGGCATCTGGGATGAGAGGAAAGAGAGTGATGAAGGAGAGAGACGGAGGAGAGACTAGAGAGGATGAGAGGAACTGATGAGTGAGGATAAGAAGCTTATAGATGCTTAACCCCCTCCATTTCTCCCCTTGTCTTCCATTCCTCCCTCCATCCTGTGCCATCTGGCAGCGTGCAGGGTTAAAGCTGAGGATTTAGAGGCTGGAGAAAAGAGAATTAGAAAAAGCGATCATGTAAACATGTAGCCTCATGAATAAAAGTGCTACTCAATGAATCCAGTATTAAGTGCAAAAGTTTGTATCCCCCATACAGGAAAATGTTTATTTTAGAATTCATGAAGCTAAATATAAGGCAAAATCAATCCAATGGCAGGAGCATGGGGTGATGCAAACTGACATAATTTGGATTTTATCACTATTAATATCTTAAAATACAGCATTTGAGGAATAAATGAATATCAGTGAAACTATATTGTTAGAAAAAATATAATTTCTTCTTCTCTTCATTTTAACCTAAGGGTGCACAAATATTTACACTAAACTGTGTCTATTAAAAACATATATAAACAAATCATACCATTTGTTCATGACCATTAAATGTTCAGGAATCAGCTCTCAGGTGTGGGTTTGATATTTAAAAAAAAAAAATGATGACAATTTTAAACAGAACTTCACCAAAACGCAAACTTTCTTTCTGTACACGAAAAGGCTGCATTTGTTCTCAGGTGCTTCTGCGATTTTCTGCTGATTATTTCCACACCACTGATTATCTGATTGATTGGTTGATCATTTAGGTATTTGGGGGATAAATTAGTAAACATCTTAATGAGAATCTCTTAATATATTAAATTACCACTAAATGACTGACACAATCAACATAAAATTGTAATTAAAATAATCAGACTGCTCATTAAGATGGTAGCTTAATGACATTGAACAGGTTCGTTAATTGGGTAAACTTGCATAAATTAGCAAAACAGCTGATTTATTCGCTCGCTTGTTGCCCGAGGGAGAAAGCATTGCGAGCTTCATTTAACGGCCTAATGATGATACCGAACAGTGTTTGTGTTGATAGAAACACCTTCATCAGTAGATTCGCAAGCTATCTCTAAACATTGGACAAAATGATTCTTCTCTAATGATCCTTCAGTAGAGCGCCAAAACTTTCAGAGCTGATTTTTTAATAGCGTGAAGGAAAATTATAGATTAGCAATAGTGTATCTGGAAATAATGCCAGCACCAAAAATGTCCTATATACTGTATTTTGTATATTATTAGATTTTTAACACACAGGGCTAGCTCCCTCTCTTTTGAGGAAAAATACGCAAAACTTCGTAAGTACACAGAATGCTATAAAGTAGATGCTGGGCTGATTTCTTTCTAGCCCCGACTGTAGTTTCACAACATTTTTTGTTAATTAAATCATGACACATAGTACTTTTTTATAGTTAATGTTGTGGAATATCCAAAATAATGTTATGGAGAAACTGGAAAGCAGACTCCTCTGACTGTTATAAAGCCCTAACACTGGAGACTCCTTCCGTTAATTTTAATAAACATCACAGTGATTGTACATTTGTTAAATAACATATTATTTTAATGTTTATTATTAGTCTTAGATCACGTCGAGCGTCCACAATACGAGTCCCTGTGTAAGTTGTTTCCGTATTAGAATGTGTGTTTTAATATAAACCTTTGAGTTGAAGTAAAGCCGGAACTGCTGTCAGAGCTGCTGTTACAGAAAATTCATCAACACCTTTGGACCAATCAGAATCGAGAATTCGACAGGACTGTGGTATAATTCACTTTAGTTAAGTTTGCTAATAATGTAGCTAATGTCAAGGTAATAATTATAGACCAACAGTCAAGATCACAAGCAGGCTAACTATCATTAGGCTAACTATTGTTATTAACTAACCAGATGGGAATTACCAAAAGTCAAACTGGAAATAATATATAATTAGTATATATTTCTGTTTTAACCCAGGTGAAATAGCTTCTATTTTTTAACTATTACTTGTTAAAAAAAATAAAAATCAGAAATTATATATATCAAATAATTGGTAGTAAATAGTATAAACTGAAAAGGACATGAATAAAGTTTGAGAAAGGTAGAGATACAGTGGATATAAAAAGTCTACACGCCCCTGTTAACATTGCAATTTTTTTTATATTAAAAACTACAACCAAGATAAATCATGCCAGATCCTTTTCCACCTTTTATATGAAAATAAAAAACTTTATAAAATAAAAAACTAATACTTTGTTAAAGTGCCTTTTGCACTTATAATTCAGCACTAGGAATTATAAGAATTGACCAACTTAGCACATCTTGATTTGGCAATTTTATTCCATTTTTCCTTGCAAAAATGCTCTAGATCTATCAAGTTGCGGGTGGGGGGGGGGTGGGGGGATCTCCTTTCCTCTTTAAGTCATTCCACTGGTTTTCGGTAGGATTTAGATCTGGGATCTGAGTGGCCATTCCAAAACGTCGATCTTCATCTTCAGTAACTATTGCTTTGTTGACTTGGATTTGTGCTTTCATTATTGTGCTAGAAGGTGAAATTTAGACCTGCAGATTTTGTGCCAAAATATGCTGATATTTGGAGCTATCCATTATTCCCTATATAGAAGCTGCCCCATAGCTTGATGCTGCCACCACCATGCTTCACTGTTGATATGGTGTTCTTTGGGTGAAAAGCTGTCTTTTTTTTTGCGCCAAACATATATTTTAGAATTATGCCCAAAAAGTTCTACCTTGACCTCATCAGACAGTAAGACATTTTGCCACATGGTTTGGGGTCATTCAGGCATGCTTGGCTTCCACTAATGGGCTAAAGGGTTAAAGGTCTCTAAAGGGCTCCTGTAATGTTGCTGTAGGTCTATTGGCAGCCTCCCTGAGAAGCTTTCATACTTTCCTTTATTTCTGAGGGACATCTTGTTCTTGGTAACGTCACTGTGGTGCCCAATTTTCTCCACTCCACTTGTTGATGATGGCTTTCATGGTGTTCCATGGTACATGACCAGTACCTTTTAACAATGAGATCCCATATATGCTTTGTAAGCTCTTTGTGGACCATGGCTTGAACAGTCAGGTGAAACCAAAAAGATATCCTTTTATGTATGCACATCCTTTTATAAAGTCAAGAAACATTAAATTTTGTTGGCTCCTATGTCACATTAAAGATGGTAAAATATCTGACATGACATTAATTTACATCACAAAAATCTGTAATTTTATATCAGCAATTTTATGTCAACTGTAAGTTAGATGTATGTGTATATATATATTTGTGTGTGTGTCCTGAAGCTAATGTCTTGTTATTGGACATAGAAATAGCTGTGGCATTGGCAGGGCAAGTGCTGCAGTGGGGTGTGTTGGGGGTGCAGTCAGCGTTCAGAGGGGTATTTCTGAGGGGCTTTCACCCTATCTGACCCCACCACCTCGTCCTCGGAGCCAAAAGTCACTCAGGCGCCACATCACATGAGGCATTCAGCGGCCAAGTGCCAGCTTAGATCACTCTGGATCTGCTGCTAATGCGTGTTAGAGTAAGCTCTCCTCTCATCGCCTCCTGAAATCTCTCCTCTCCTCCCTGTCCTCTTTACAGATCTCTCGTGTCCTCGCATGTCCTCGGCCCTTCTATTCTTTCCTCTTCTTTGTGCTGCTTTTCTTTTTCTCTTCTCCTGGCTCCTGTCCTGCTGTGAGACAGTGCGTATTTGCAGGATGGACAGAGCGTTCTCTCGCAGGGAATCGCAACCATCCAGGACAGGGACAGGGACAGAATAGATCACAATCTGATAGGACATTAGTGTCTATGTGTGAATGTGTATTTTTATGGATGATTCTCACCTTTCGGACTCCTTTGGGATTTGAGACCTGTCTCACTCTCACTTTCTCTCGCTGTAATGAAGTCACTACAGAGATGCTGCCTGCACCCACGTGGGCCCCAGCATGCAGCTCTGTGTCCTCAGATACCCCTTCTGCTCACAGGGATGAACAGCTCGGGTACGGAATGAGGGATGAAATTGAGCCGATATTTTACTGTCCAATATATCAGCCAGAAATTCTGTCAAGCACATCCCTCTGTTTTGTGCACCATTTTGTGTGAACAGAAATAACATTTAAGATTACATTTAGGATAACAAAAGACATAATTAATACATGTTTAAATATGGTGCATACTAAATTGACTATCATAAATGTCATTTATAATATACACATAATAATGTCTTCTTCATGACTGGTCAGAACGTTTCAATTCATTTCCTGTAACAGCAGTTCTTATTGTAGTTCCAGCTGTACTTCAAATCACATATTAAAATTTTAAAGTTATCGTTCCTATAGTAGCATCTTACACGTTTATTTAACATTTACAGAAGGAGTCTCCAGTGACGGCTGTGACTTTAATTTTTCCAACACATTTTGTCTTATTAACTTCAAGAGAAACAAAAAACAGAAGCTAGTAATGGGAATAATTATTTATAGCTGCTGTATCACAAGTAAAAACCTGTTTCATGGACATTCCACAACATTAAATGTAACTATAAGTGGACAAAAAGTATCATTTTAGAGTTTAGTCTTTATAAAAGATAAAATCGTTGGCAAATTGCTGTGGTATAAAAGGAATAAATCACTTTGGGACATGCTGTTATGAAAATTGTTGATTATTTTCCTATAACAGCACACCTTGTGTTTTATTCCTTACTTAATCATAAAGTATATATAATCCTACAGTAGTGCTACATTATTTGTTTAATACATGCATTATAAGCTATATTACAGAGCGAATACACACACACACACACACACACACACACACACACATTTACTACATACATCACATGATATTTTGCAGCATATGAAATTATATTTCCGCTGCATAATGGTGTGCCAGTGTACGTGTGTACTAATGATATCATGGTAACCTGAGAAACCGAAGAAAGCTGTGTTATCATTCGTCCGCAGCTTAAAATTCACCTACAGTAAACACAACGCGATAGCTGAGACGCCATGACCTCATGGGATGTGCACTGTTTGTGCTGAAGACGTTTTAGAGCCTCGGCATGATCAGCCATTCCTGCAAAGCGCTGTTTCTATTAATACCAATGGCCTTCTTTTGGAGACGTTCCAATGACGTGCCTCGGAGAGGCGGGGGGACTTGGGGGGGACATGGGTGTGGGGGTGTGGAGGAGGACCATAAGGGTGCTTGTTGCTGGAGTGTATTGGGTGAAACGGGTGGTGTGGGGTGGATGGGGGTCTATAAATTAGCCAGCTGAGAGAAATGGGATTGGCTAGAGATGATGTAATGCACCTGATGAATTATTGCATCCCCATGTCCCCCCTTCTTGCATGAGCTCATTGCCCTTCATCTGCAGCCTCGTATCCCAGGATTCATTTCAGCCCGTTAGGTGCAAAAGTTGGCTTCGGTTACTGAAAGATATGTCTGGCATGTTTACAGTCAGAGAGTCTGTTGCGTTTTCTATTTTTACATTTACACAAATGTACATTTGATACTTTCAACATGCTTGTGCGTTGGCTAAAGCCTGTTTTAGTGCGATTTCAGCAGTCTTTTAAGATTATTGCCTTCCACACTAAGTGAGATCTCAATACAATCTTGGCATTCATTAAATTTCTATAACAGATGAGCTATAGACCTGCGAGTAAAGAAAATTACTATGCTCTGTTTATATCATCAATCAGCGCAATGCAGAAAATGGGGTCGTGAAAACAGAAACATTCTTCAAAGTGATCGTGAGGTAATTACGGATATTTATTTTTGTCCATTACCATGTTTCGTTTGTTTTGGCATCACCACTGTGCCATCCTCCTATTGGTGGCTTTTAGACGAGCATAGCAGTGCTCACACTCTGAGATTTTACTCAAAAACTTGACACTGCCAGAACTTTGTCATCAGCCCTCTTTTGTCACAATGGCACTAAATGAGCCATGTCACATTATGCATTCTTAAACCACTGATTTCAACTCACGAATAGTTTTACGATGAGCGATGTTATGCTAGTTCCAACTGTGGCTAGTATTATATTAGCCTAACAAGACACTCTATTATAACATTTTTTTTCCAGTTACTGTACGATAATTCAGTTTACAGTCAAAGAGTGTGTTCCTTTTTTGCTCCTACCTCCATGCTGATTTTTTATTTTTTATTTTTTTTACTTTTAGACAAATATCCAAAGTGTTATCCGTTTGAGGTAAAGAAACAGTTCAACTTATTGCTATTGTTACTGCTACCAGTTTAGCATTGTGCTATACTTCATGCCTAAATCATCAGTCACCTCGAACAGCTTTGCCAAGATGTTTAGTATCTCAAATGCTTTATGTGCTTTCATAAAATTGGACAAAAAGATGACGCATTGCTAAAATCTAGCATTGTACTGGCAGCCATCTTGAAGCAAGAATTATTTTCCCCTCCTCAGATCATATAATATATTGGTGTTACTTTACATCAGTGTCAGACTAATGTAAGGGGCGTGGCCTAATGTCTGAAGGTGAACACATAGTAGAAGTGATTTAGGTGCTAATGTAGTTTCATCTGCGATTTGTTTGCTATTTTATTAAGCTGTTAATGTCAAAATGGTGTTGCTGAGTCAAACGATGTGTCTAGGCTTGAATTATTTTTCCAGAACTCTCTGGTGTCTAATCTCAGTTCTGGGCAAAAGATCGGAGTATGAAATAGAAATGTGGCACTTCTTCCAGCTTTTCATCAGCGAGAAGGAGCATGATTGACTCATGTTCATTTCTCTGAGTCTCTCTCTCAAACACACACACACACACACACGCACACACTGCACTCCAGCTGCCTTTGTGTGTGAATCATATCTGAAGTGTTTCTGCCCTCAAGTGGACAGAGTTATGTTAGGATTAGATGCAGAGCAAACTACACACAATCTTTCTCTCTCTCTCTCTCTCTCTCTCTCTCTGTACTTACAGCACTTCTGCCACCTAGCGGTCATTTAACAACAACAACAACCTTTTGAATGCTTTTAAACCTAAATGAGATTGCAAACAGAAAATAGCAAATGAAATATGAGAATACAATAAAAAACACAATATTTTTAAAAATTGGGAATTTAATTATATACACTGCTAAAAAAAAATTAAAGGAACACTTTGAAAACACATCAGATCTCAATGGGGAAAAATATCATGCTGGATATCTATACTGA
>CM075004.1:30344639-30365111 GCA_037576675.1 Pangasius sanitwongsei | reverse complement strand
CAATATCCCAGGAGTTTAATTGACTTGATGCTATACTCTGATTAAAAAGTGTTCCTTTAATTTTTTTGAGCAGTGTAAATCGTTATATAGTCTTAAATGAAGATAGCAAAATGGGTAAGAAATGGCATGTTGAATAAATGTGTTTTTAGAAGAATTCAGGGACAATATTTTGACAAAATTGTTATGATACCAAACTGGAACTTTGGCTGTTTCACTGATTAAAGTAAAAAGCTTTATATTAGTCCTAAAACCATCCTTTATTTAATTATCTACTTAACATTTGCTAATCTTTAAAAGGTCTTGCGCATTTACAGTCAGAAAATTCCAGAGCTCTGGCCCATAGCATATAAAAATATAGTAAAAGCACTGTAGTGAATTAGTCAGGGTTATACCTCAGTGTTGTTATACCTCAGAATTCTTGAATCTGATTGGTCAGAAGGTGTTTTTCTGAAGCATTCGGACATTATGAATGTGCTTGTTCTAATACGTTATCGTTTCTATAGAAGCAACTTACACAGGGACTTATTAAACGTACAATCATTCATGGTGAGGTTTTCTATGAGGGGATGTTTATTGAACATTTTTGGAAGGAGCCTCCAGTGTCAGCACTTTGCAACAAACAGAGGTAAAGCTGTAACTTTCCAAGCTGAGTATTTGTCTTATTAACTTCAAGAGAGAGAGAGAAAAAAGAGAGTCTGGTGTGGGAACACAGTAAATATAGGAACTAACTTGTCTCATAGATGTTCCACAACATTAAACAGCTACTATAAACAGATAAAATCTATGAAGTGTCATTCTTTAATAAATAAAAATGATTAGCATTGACAAATTGCTGTGGTAGAAGAGGAATAAATCACTTTGGAACGTGCTGTTATAGGAAAATAATATCACTGCTTTGCAGCAGGCTGCGTTACACCACCCTGGCGTTGATTATTGCCTTAACAGCATTCCAACAGGTGTTTTATTCCTTACATAGGTAGCGTACACTGGTGATGAGAAAGTATGCAGGTTCCGCGTTATAAGACCTCAGGTTACACACACTAGAATAAAATCATACTATAATACACACAAACTAGAAAATAGCTGACTAGAAAATATCCAATCACAGCTCAGTTCCTTTTCCATCCATTAAATCAGGTAACCAGGCATTTTTCCATCCAGCCGTATAATCACCCAGTCACAATCTGACTCCAGATTACTGAAAACGTTTCCTGAACACTGCCTGTCCTAAGAATCGTTGTAAGAAATAAAACCATTAATCCTCACATCGTATCTGCCTACAGCAAACACGAGACAAAAGAACAGTCAGTGCCTCTCTTGAAACAATTAACCCACAATAATTATCATGGTACAATCACACCATGGCGGCTCCTGATCCCTGTGCTCCTGTTCACCATCTCATTAAAGGTGCTGCTTCAATTACGAATTCTCCGGCTCACGGTGTTAATTAGAAACTCTTAATTAGAATAAGGAAGAACTTTGACAATGGTTTTTAATTTGAAGTGGAAAGGTGCTGCACTGACTGTGCTTCCGGTTATGATAAAATGTAACTCCTGATTTTATTTATCTTACTAACTGAACATGTTTGTTAAGGTTTAACTTTAAAAGCTGCCTTAATATACTATAATGAGTGTAAAAGTCATTTCCTGCATGCACATATTTTTGTTTTGTGATTGATATGGACTGCCATTGGACCATTTCTCTCCAAATCCTTCTCATTTCCTCAATCCAGCAAGGCCAGATGTACATCTCAACACGAATCTACCACCACCATGCTTCACACTTCACACATATTAGTTCATTCGCCAAATTGCCAAGAATGAACTTAATACTTTTGGTTGGTTTTCAACGCATAGAATCATATGAACCAGAACAAAGGGAAATAAATGCTGAGGGATATGTTGTATTACTAAATGTTACCGCTAGTAAAATTGCCAGTGCGATAAATTATATAAAATGTCTCTTATAATCACTAATCCCTATTATTATGGTTTAGGAAAGTGTGTTAGTGAAAAAGGTAAGCTGCCATTACATAATTAAGCTTCAGAGATTTAATTACATAGCTCAAAGCCAAGTTAAAATATCTCTAGCTGTCTCCATTATCATGACAGGCCTCTCATTATTACACATTTTGTCATAAATAAAAAATGTTTGAGAAGACAGACACCGGCTATAAAACTCTGAGCATTACACACAGTTGCTAATTTACACCTGTTTTTGGGAGACGGGCAAGTTCATGCACAAAACTGGCTGCTGCAATTTACCTAAAGATTAGTACATAACCTGCATAAGCATACATAATCAGACACACTAACCATTTTTCCACCCTTTTTTTGTTCCGATTTCCCACTTTTTGTGTGATACAATCTCAAATGCACATGTATGAAAGAGAGAAGGGCACTAAGTCTAACTCGAGGTCAGGAAATGATTGTGTGTGCACAGGATGTAAGATATCTATAAAGCTTTTAAAATGTGCCATTTTGATTTTTTTGAATTAACAAAATACCAATGTTACCAATGTTAATTTGTTTTTTTGATGCACTCTCCTACCGAGTATTCATCCTTAAGTGTAGTTCATAAATTTATCAATAAAATATTTGACCCTCGAGATAAGCTACGTCTCCGATTAAGATGCTGATTCAAGATTCAAGATTTTTATTTGTCACATACACAATTATATACAGTATATAACTTGCAGTGAAGTGGAAACCTGGCCTACTCCTCTTTATACTGTACATTAAATACTAAATTTAAGTTCAAATTTAAAAATCAGAAATGAATAAGAAATTATAAGAAATAATATAATAATTATTAAATATATGTACAGGAATGTGCAAAAAAAAAGAACAACAACCAACTTTTTGTGGACTTTACTATGAATGAATTAATAGTGTCATATTTATGTATTTTTTATTGATCTTTAATGGCATTCTATAGATTTAGAGTGTATTTACAGCCAAAACTTAAATTTTAGTGTGAAATAATGTGGTTACGTGAAACTGCAAGACAGCGGTGCTGGACTTAACCCTGCTTCTCCCTCCAGCTGAGATTGAGTTAAGGTCAGAATTGTGTGTAACAGAGACAAATAAACTAAACCCTGTAAGTCTCACTCAACTCTCTGAACAGTGCTTGAATCTGTAGTTACACGTCTGAAGTGTGCAGTTTTGGTATCAAATCCCCACTGCACATGTGTAACTCAACTCTGACTATGGCCCTTTGCATGTTGCAATGTGTTTGATTCTTTAAATTACACATTTAGCTTAGTACCGCACCTTCGTACATAAGACACAAGGAGTGCAACCTTTTTGCACCTGAAAAGGTGTGTGAACAGTTTGATATCTCAAACCCACAGTGTCACAAATCAGTGAACAAGTCCGACTGAGTTTACCGGACATTACTGATACGATTTGAGGTGTGTTGTAATTCAGTTTTGTGTTTTCCTCTATTAGCCTGATAACTCCACTATTCTCCTGTAACGATGTAAGGATGCAAAAACAGAGAGAAAACAAAAAACAAAACAAACAAAGAGAGAGAGAGAGAGCAAAAGAGAGAGAAAGAGAGAGAGAGATGGAACTAGAAAAGAAAAAAAAGAGAGAGATGACTGTCCTGCATGTCATTTCTAAGCGAATGCATTAAAAGTGTAATAACAGTTTAAGGATACAATCCATCATGGCTGTCCTTCGCTGCAGGGGGAGCGTGAGAGAAAGAGAGAGAGAAAGAGAGCTTGAGAGAAAGATACATCTCACAGGTCATCATTTTCTGTTGATTAAATGACAAATAATAGCCCATTCATCAATAACATTAGATGAAAGCTGAAATGATTTATTGCCGTTTGGGTTAGTAATATGACGGAGCAGCCTGGTCACTCAAGTGCTACAACAGAAATGGGTATGTGTGTGTGTGTGTGTCTGATTTTAAGGCCAGCCGAACACAGGAAACGAGAAAAAGAATGAACACACCTCGGACACGGTGAGGGGGAAGGTGACACAGTGAGCACGGCAGTCAGTCTGCGGTAATGAAGTTTAAGTGAGTGACTGATGGCCTTGTTCAGCAGCGTGCTTTGAGGTGTGTGTAGTTTCGTTGTTACTGATTGTATACACACACACACCGTAACTACACCGTGGCACTCTCTGGACTCATACTTTCTGTTCAGAATTCATCATCAGTGACTGGCAGAAGCCAAAGAAAATGTCTTCTGTCCTCATCCTTCTTGACATTTCAACAGATTTTGACACTCCTCATTTCTACTCTTGCCAACTTGGACACTGGGAGATACTGTATACTATACTCTATGTCCTGTTTTTTTTTTTGTCGTATCTACTAGCCGTAGCGTGGAGTGGCTCAGTATCTCATCACAGCCTCGATACTGATGTTCCCAGGGGTCTGTTCTGGGTCCATTCTTATACAAAATCTCCAGGCTCAATGATCAGATCTCTTGCATTTCCTTCTCATTTCCTCAATCCACCAGAGGCTAAGGGTCAATCTCAATATGATACTACCACCACCATGCTTCACATAAGGATGGTGTTCTTATGGTAATGAGCAGCATTGGGTTTCCACTAAATTTAACCCTTTGTGCCAAGGACAAAATGTACTTTGATCTCATCCAATCAGAGAACTTCCAGTTCCAACATGCCTTTTTTCAAACTCCAAACTTTATAGTGTATCCAGCCTATGGTTGTCCTGTGGACTTTTTTCCAACATATTTTCACTAGAATATGAGGGCATACTATATTACTAATAATATTAACTTGTCACCATGGCTTATTACAAAATAACCACCATTTCATCTCAGTGGCTCTGTGTACTGCATGAAAATGTTCCCCTGTCCATGGGAAGGTGTTGAGTGGATACCTTTTTCCTTTCTCTCTCCTTCAATTCATTACTGTGAATGTAGTTACGATAAATGCTAATGTATCACAGCCTCAATATAGGAGTTCCCCAGGGATCAGTTCTCTTGTTCTTTTTATATACACAATCTCTGGATTCAATGATCAGATCTTTTCTTTCCTTTTCATTTCCTCAATCTGCCAGAGGCCAAAGGTAAATCTTAACACTATACTACCACCACCATGGTGATCTCAACACTGATGGGCAAAATTTCCACCAAACAAACAAAAGTTTGATTTTCTGGTCTCATTAGACCAGACAATCTTTTTCCACATTTGCTGAATCTTGAGCATTTCTTTTGGCAATCTTCAAATGGGATGTCATATGGCTCGCCAATCTTCCATTAAGATCAGTTTTATGGAAGAAGTTGTGTCCAGTCTAGAGTTATCTGGTGAACAACTTCTCCCATCTGAGCTTTGGATTTCTCCAGCTCCTTCAGAGTTACCCTTGGCCTCTTGGGTGCTTCTCTGACTAATCCCCTCTTTACCTGGTCAGTGACTTTTGGTGGACTGCCTCCAATAGGCAGTGGTTGTACCATATTCTTTTGATTTTTAAATAATGAGATGTTCAAAGTTTGGGGATATTTTTTTTTAATAACCAAACCCTGATTAACATTTTCCCAGAACTTGTCCCCTTTCAACATGCTACTACCACCACCATGCTTTACAGTGGCAACAGTGTTCTCAAAACTGATGAGCAGTGTTGGGTTTCCACCAAAGGTAGTTTGATACTGGTCTCAGACCTGAGAAACTTTTTTTTTCAACTATCTTCTACTACTTACAATAAATGGTAATATGCAGTATCATAGCATTTATATCACTCACTCACTACCAATGACTTCCACTAAATAAGAATGAGAACACTCATCCACCAAAAATTGTTATGGTGTGTGTGTGTGTGTGTGTGTGTGTGTGTGAGAGAGAGAGAAAAGGATAGAAACACTTGTCTGTTGATTAACTGACCCTGATCAATAACAACGTAGTGTCTGTAAACAGAATGGGGTTTCTAAATGTCAGACGAGACATTTATTTACAGAGAGATATTCTACCGTCTCCATTCTCTTCCTGTACCATTCTCGCTTCGTCTTTCCATCTGTCTCTCTCTGTCCGTCACTCCATCCCTCTCTCACTTTCCCGAGTAATTGAAGTCATTTCCCACCTTGAGGATGATGAATGGACCAGGCGTTCTCTTTCTGCCCTTCCACTCCTCAGCGCCTAATTAAAGAAAACATTCCATGATTGCCTATTTTTCCTCATGCGTGACAACCTATTATTCTTCCTACTACCTGATTAGGGCCTTATTATGCTCAGATTTAGATTGATTTAACGGGGCAGTGCAATAAAGCACTCCTTGCCTCGGTTTTAGTGAAGTGCAGGTTCCAGTAGGCCGCTGTAATTGGTATTACAGCCGGGTGAGACGGAGGCGGGAAGAAGGAGGAGGGCGAATTAAATTATAAAATTAGAAGGTCACCGTGTTCAACAGGTGCCGTTTTGGGCACTCGATGAAGCTGTCAGCACCAGCCATTTACATGGTGCAGGAGTGTCTGAAACGATAAATCATATCAGTCATATTCGCTAAAGGTGACGTATTTCCATCAAGGCCAGAGTGATGTGTTCATCAAAGAGGACAGTGTTATTATAATTCTTAGTTTAAAAAAAAAAGAAAGCGAACACAAATTGCTTTTTTTCCCCATCTTTTTTATTTTGTGCAGCAGAGTCTGACTGATTAAATTATGAGGTAATGAATAAAGAATTGAAGGAAACAATTTTGAACAGCTTTTCTCCCAACTTGAGCTTCACTGGTAATTTTTTCTAATAAACGCCACACTGATGGCCCTATTTGACTTTGGGAGTGTGTGATCACTGACTTGCAATCACGGCTGAGCTTCAGTGAGCGTCATAAATCCAAATGAATCTCTCTGATAGGGCACGTTGTACAGCCACACTGACACACACAGGTTTTTGACTTAAAATGTCATTTTGCACACACACACACACACACACACACACACACACACACACACACAGAGCACTCTTTTTTTTTTTCCAGATATAAAGATAGACATGCATTTTCATAAGTGTTCTAATTTATATTTATACTATTAATGGTCAATTCTGAAGTAAGGATGAAATTTGTATGAGATATTTATTCACACCAATATAGCACAATGTTTTCACTGTAGCTTTCAGATTTCCTAATTATATCACAAAACCCAAAACATAGACCACACAAGATGCATGATAGATCATTAGATGACACATCATCAGACTATAGAGAGTGAGTGGCAAAAGTGTTTTATAATCACTCAATTAAATTGTAGTTGTATTGTATTGTATTTGTATTGTTAAAAAGAGTTTTCAAAGAGCTCTAATAATTAACATTTTCAGAGCATGTCCTGTGAAAGAAATGACCAATATTTATACTCAATTTAATATTGCAACCATAATAAATAAATAAATAAATAAATAACACACAATTTAAACAACTGTAACAATGTCTCAGCTAAAATGTAGCTAAAACACACAGAAAATGATAGAAGCTAAAGAACAACAAAACTGAAAAGAAACACACTGAAGTAAATCAACTGTAAAAATTAAGCCAAGATGCCTTAGTTAGAAAAATGAGAGCTTGTATTGTGTTAAAACACATCTAAAATATGTGGCATTAAAACACAGAAGAGTTGGAAGAGGAAAAAAAAAAACATTCTCAGTTTTGGCTCACAGCCTCAATAAGCTAAAGCTGAAACAATTCAAGTTGAAACAGTTGAAGCTAGCTGCCTCAGGAAACTAAAGCGGGAATACAATTTCAGCTAGATGTCTTGTTAGCTAAAGCTGAAAAATTTTAACTTTAACCAATTTACGTTTGCTTGCTTTGTAAACTAAAGCTGAATCAATTTGTGCTAGGTGTCTCATTAGCTAAAGCTGAAACACTTAAAACTGAAACAGTTTAAGCTAGTCTCATTAGCTAAAGCTGAAACACTTAAAATGGAAGCAGTTTAAGCTAGGTGTCTCTTAGCTAAACCTGAAACAATTAAAACTGAAACAACAATTTATACTAGCTGTCTGGTTAGCTAAAGCTGAAAGAATGAAAACTGAAATCACTTAAGCTAGGTGTCTTGTTAGCTAAAGCAGAAACACTTAAAATGGAAGCAGTTTAAGCTAGGTGTCTCATTAGCTAAAGCTGAAACACTTAAAACTGAAACAACAATTTAAACTAGGTGTTTGGTTAGCTAAAGCTGAGTGAAAATTGAAAGGAAATTGAAACAATTGAAACAAGCTAGGTGTCTTGTAAAGATGAAACATTTTAAAAATGAAACAATTTAATCTAGATGTCTAGTTAGCTAATGCTGAAACATTTAAAATTGAAACAGTTTAAGCTAGGTGTCTCAGGATAGAGTGCTGTTTTTGAAAAACAGTAACGGTAATTCCGCAACAGTAACTCCGCTTCACCTCGTCACTGATTAATTTCCTGTAACAGCACACCCCCAAATGCTTTATTTCTTACTTGATTGCATTTTCACGTGAGTCAGTCTGCATCTCATGCTTCAGGATGTCCAAAATTCAGGACACCTTTTCCCATCAGTAGTTTGATTATCGTCTAGTGTGGCCCTGACATAAGCTCTGTCCTCGTTGACCCAGGGATGCCTGACACTCGGAAAAATCGGGACGTTCTTTAACATGACATACAGCAGGAGGGAATGCTGAACGGCCATTTTGCTGGAAATTCAATTATTTCCTTGTACCGCTATTGACTGTTTGGCCCTTAATGTACATGATTTAGGCCTTAATGATGTGCGTTTCTACTTTGAGCAATTTATTGCACACACACACACACACATACACACACACACACACACACACTATAATGCTGCACAACAGTTTGTCAAATGTGCAGTTTACTTGAGGCTGTTATATCTGTATGTACTCTCTGTGTGTGTGTGTGTGTGTGTGTGTGAGGGAGAGACAAGGAGAGACAGATCTGTGTGCATGCATGTGTGTGTTATTTCCACGCTCACTCTACTGTCCAATGATTTGTCTCACTGAAGATGAGGAATAACCCACATAAATATCGAACATCAAGCCTCTTAAATGAACCTATTACACCACGTGTGTGTCGGAGTGCGTGAGATCGTGTGTGTCGCCTCATTATAAAGAGTGTTCAGCTTGTCAGTTGTGTGAGAGGAGCTGGAATGATGCGCGTTTTGCTTGTCATCTGTGTAATCTAACGTATCAGGGGTGTGTATGGAGGGATGGAGGAAGAGCAGTGCTCATACACACACATGCACACACACACTCAGTAGATATAGCTTATATTAATCCAGTGAAGCAGGAAAAATAAACCTCTTGGAAGTGGAGGAGCGTCTCACACGCTACACACACATACACACACACACTCCATCTCTCGCTCTGTTTATTAATTCCTGCTAAATGAGATGTTGCAGGCGTGAGATACAGCTAAACATTAAAAAATGATTTGGAGCAGGATGGATTAGAGAGTGACGTCTTCGCTGATCACTCACTGAAGACTTCATTATGGCAATTAATGAAGCCCTCAGCTACTTGACCCCATGATCAGACCAGGCCAAGATGCTTCGTGACTGATGAACGGAGAGACATAGTATGTAGAGAGAGAGCGAGAGAGAGAGCGAGAGAGAGGAATGCATACTGTATACCAGTACAAATGATCAGACACTGACATTTAAACATGGCTTAGATAAATAGCACTAACATATATGTTGATTATTATATATATCACTGTGGAATGTTCCAGATCGCAGATTAAACATGGTTTATTACATTGGTAAATGTATGTTTGGTGTAAACTGGACCACCTGTAAGTAGCAGCAGTAAAAGTGACACTCTTTTTGTCAGCTTTCTGGTTTCGGCGCCTGCTGTAGCCTCAGATTCCAGTCCTTGGCTGACCCGATGTCGTCTTCTGCTCTTGTAACCTATCCGCCTCAAGGTTTGACATATTGTGTTTGCTTTTCTGCTCATCACGGGTGTAAAGAGTGGTTATTTGAGTTACCATATCCATCCTGTCAGCTCAAACCAGTCCATTCTCCTCAGACCTCTCTCATCAACAAGGCATTTCCACCTGCAGAACTGCTGTTTATTTGATGTTTATTTGACACTCATCATTAACACCCTTATTCATCCTTCATTCTGATGTTTGATATGAATGTTAAGTCAAGCTCTTGACATGTATCAGAATGATTTTCCGCATTGCCGTTATTAACCATGGAATGACTGATGGGACTTCTGAAGAGCTTGTCAGCTATCTCTACAGTACGAATAAAGGTTTATACAATGTTAGACTGGTGTATTTATTATTGATATATTTCTTTATATTTATTACCGGAGTAACTGCAAAATATACTAAACAGCAGTTGTTTTTTGATGCTTAATAGTGTGTTCCTGTCTTTCTTTGGATATTAATTGCAATCTTCAAATGCAATTATCTTCCCTTTCACTTTTCAGAGAACTTTAAGATGCTAGAACTTTCCTTGTGGTTGAGATAAATGCAAAAGAGAAACATTTCATTTCATTTCAAGTCTGTAGATCTATGACATTGATATGATTACCTGAGTCTTACAAGGTGAAATAAAAGTGTTGAAATGATTTAATATTTATATCTCTTACTTACACTCCATTTTGTAGGATCCCTGAGCATGTAGAAGGGTGTCTTTGTGTGGGTATTTCCAGAAATATTGTTTATATTGCTAATACAAAATCGGATAAATTGGGTATTTTAAAATGTTATTATAGTATTGATGATAGTATTATAAAATTAAAACCTGTCATGGCTGATGTGCAGGTGTTAAAGCTTCCTTCACACTGAGGCTATTCTACCAGAAAGGATGACTTATCCAGTAACTGCACTGTTGCTGACACACACACAGTGTTAAGTATATGTGTGTGTGTGTGTGTGTGTGTTCTCTGCTGGGTGAAATCAGCGATAGATGTATGGCACCCAGGTGATCGACCCTGCCTGAGCGAGAATGTCTTTTAAAAGCACACGTGAGCTATGTCTCCTGTTTGTTCATCGATTCTGTGCTCAACAACACACATGCACACACACACACACACACACACACACACACGCACATTGAGGGAGCAATAGCCGCTGTGGCACTTCCTCATGAATCAGGGTTAAATGCAAGATCGGGTCTCAGCGCCGGGAATGATGGGAAACCTCACATGGTCGGCTCGCTTTACTCTGCCATATTAGCCACATTAGTGAAATGAATTTATTATACACAGGTCTACATACACACACACATACACACACACACACGCACACACACACACACACACACACACACACAGAGAAATGAGTAGAGGATTAGAGAAGTGTTGCCCTTGATTTTACTCACCTTTTATTTAGTGACTGTTTTCTTTTTAATTATTTAAATTTCAGAAAAATGAACAAACTTGATTTTTATTATGAATTTATATGAAAATATTAAGCTTTATTTACAAATGCCATTTCTCTGAATTTTTTTCCTGCCATTCCAAACAGCTAGCCAGCTAGGTAACCGCTACTAAACTAGCTCACACCAATTTGCCACATGAGTATTTTGCTCAGTATCGCTGTTTTCATGTCTTCCTGGAGACGTTCAATCTGCTGTTTATAGCTGCTCTAAGTGATAACAGGAACTCACTTGTCCCACAGATGTTCCACATCATCAAATATAACTATAAATGGACAAAAAGTGTGATGTTTGGCAAATTGCTGTTGTATAAGAGGAACGAAACACTTTGGGACATGCGGTTATAGGAAAATAATCAACTTTGTGGTGGTAACAGTAACTCTGCTTCACATCCTTCCATTATTGATTATTATAAGTAGTGTTCATAACACATTCTAATGTGTTATAAACACTGCTCATAATGCCTTCCGTTATCAATTTATATTACAATAATATATTACAACCACTGCTATAAACACTAATGCCATTTCATAATTGTTTGCAGTGACTTATGAATGCACTATAATATGTTATGAATGTGTTCATTGGTCATTGTGCATATGGCCTTCACTGACAGTGTTATGTTTATTTTCTTTTAGTCCATTTCATTTAGCTATATTTCTATGTTGTCTTTTTATTAATGTTTATATTTAATGAACCCTGAAAACATTCGTAACATTTTATAATGCATCCATAAGGCATTATACACATTGCTATAATTGTTCATGAACACAAACTACACTTATGCATTATGAATTCTTAACATAATGCATTATACAGCATTTGTAACACAACATATCACCAATACCAAACACAAAGAACCTCACTTTGTATATAGTGCACTTTATTTGTAGCTCCCAAATGCAAATAATAAGGTATTATAATGAGGTTATAATATCATATGTCTGTCAGAAATGAAGTTATAATATCATACAGTATGTCTGTATCTAAAAAGTATATTCATTCTGAGTCAGGGGCAGGTCTCAGTGGGACTGGTGTTATAATGTGTCACAATCACCACTTATAATGCATTCTGTTTACAATTCATAATGCATTATAACCATTGTGCATTTGTGTACATAATTATAACATTATGTGTAAAATGGGTTCTTTACATTTATGATGTATTCATAGATTTTTGATTATACATATGGCCTTCTTAGAACTATAATAAAATATGAACACATTCATATCATGTTATAATGCATTCATGAGGCATTATGCACATTGGCTAGAATTGTTATAATTATTCATGAAAATGTGTTATACTTTATAGCTATCTTTGAATCGGTAACATGATGAATTATATTATGAGTAGTTTTCATACCACGTTATATCACCAAGCCCCACTTTGTGTAGTGCATTATGAGAAGACATAGTGTGTTATAAGCACTACTTATAATGCATTCTTTTAACAGTTTATAAATGCATTATAAACAATGCTATAAAAACGTAATGATTTTTATAAATTATTTTTTAAATAATTATAATGATGTGTATAATAGCTTAGAAATGCATTATAACATGCTAAGTCATTTTACATACGGCCTTCATCGACAGTTCAAACTTTATTCACTTGTTGATGCAGGTTCGATGTACAAACGAGTTTTTTTTTAAAACTATATTAAGCTCAATGTGATTCTGAATAGAAATATCAATGATTCAGGCTCATTTACACTAAGCATCTCAGGTGGCTCATTTTAGAGTAGTTCCTGGACTTGGTTCAAATTAATCCTCCACCCAGAAAAAAAAAAAAAATTATTTAAAAATTATTAATTAAGGCTTGTGGATTTTAATTTCTGGCAGAGCCCGAGTCTTGGAGCAGCTGCTGGCTGCCGAGGCTCTGTTGAAGCCGAGCCAGAGAGGTGCAGCTGGATCAGCTCTTATCTCTTGCTTAGTCGTTTTTTTTTCCTGCAAATGAATTTGAACGATTATTAGCGGACGGCTTTGTCACAAATCACTTGCTTAACGTCTGACCTCCTACACAATTATCAACCCCCGACTCCATCTCAGATCTGCACAGTGATGTCCCAGATTAAATCGCCGGCCCCTGAATCGAGCTGCTGGATTTAAGTTTCTTATCTTACAGAAAAATCAGCACTGCTGCTGATGAGAGCAGGAATGAGAGGCGGGGTCTGTCTTTTCTCAGAGTCTATTCTGAATTAAGAATTAAGATCTTGATGGCCAGTCTTATCTTTTCTTTAGAAATGAGTAGGACATGACGGCGGCTGAGATTACAGATGTTCAACCCTCTTATCTTTTTTTTTTTTTTTTTTTTTGCCACTTTTAAAGAAATCTAAAATCTTGGATCAGGCTGATGCTGACACTGACACACAAGCTAATATTAGCCAGTGAGCTTAAAACAAGAGTGCAAAAGTTAGCACACCCTTAGGAAAAAATGAAGTAGAGAAAGAAATGTAATATGAAGCAACAAAATATCTAGTGTGTCAGGTTTCTCAGATGTTCCTTTTTATAAATAAAATGGTTGAATAATGTATTTCAAGTCAAGTGGAGTTTATTGTCATTTCAACTATATACAGCCAGTTAGTACGTAGTGAAACGAAACAACGTTTCTCCAGGACCAAGGTGTGTACAAACACAGAACAACACAGAACTACAAGGGACTACATAAATTGCAAACATGTGCAGACAGCACAAGACAGTACAATGACTACTGGGATAGACAATGGGCATAGAAAGTCCCAGTGCAGTGCCGAATTTTAAGATATTAATAGTATCAGTTTCATACATCCAAAATGGCATTAGTTAAAAAGTTTGAATTTCAGTTAAAAGGTTTGCATTTCACTTCTTAGGGTCAGTTTGGGCAGACGGGATTACTGAAAAATATATGTTCAAAAATAATTTTTGATTTTATGTTATATTTTGGATTGTTGTCATCTAGCAGCATGCACAAGCATGCTAAATTACATGCTGTAATTCTTTATTTTGGTAGATCCCCTAGAACCTATGCGGTAGATTACATTTTTCTCTTTTTTTTTCATTCAAAAACAATTGGCAATGAAAAACTTTGCCTCTACTGTATCATCAAATGTCTGTAAATAATGCAGCTCTCTCTCTCTCTCTCTCTCTCTCTCTTTCGTATTGCTAAAGCTTGGGTCATAACTCATAACTGTAGGTGAATAAAATATAATAAACATTAAAATAGGAAATTGAACATTTTAAAGCCATACCAGAAGTCAGATTTTTCTATTTAGGTTTTTTTCTTTTTTCTGTTTATCAAGAAAACCAGAGTCAATATACAGTATTTCTCCAGTGAGTGTCTAGAAAGGTGTAGGCCTACATTTGTTAAAGTCTAAGATCTGGTCATGGCCATATACTGCAAACTTGATCCCAAGAGTAGGATTTTAAAAAATGAAGCATGTTGTCATATTTTGTATAAAATAATATCTTACTGTGTTATAATCATTCATTTGATTGTTTTGTTTGTATTTGTTGGTATTAGTTTCTGTAAGAAGTTGTTTATTTAACATATATGGAAGGAGTCTCCAGTGTCAGCGCTTTGTAACTAAGTTTTCTGCCACGGGAAAGACTAAGGATGAAAGTCATTTCTCAGTTTTCTCGATCACGTCCTACATTTATTCTGTCTTATTAACTTCAAGAGAGAGGAAAAAGAGATGCTGGTGAGGGAATGACTGTTTATAGCTGCTATATCATAAGTGATAACAGGAACTAACTAGTTTTGTGGATGTTCCATAACATTAGATGTAACTATAAATGGATAAAAAAGTATACCATGCCAAGTTTAATTAAAAAACAAAAGTTAGCATTGACAAATTGCTATGGTAGAGGAATGAAACTTTTTACCATGTGGATTGGGAAAAAAAAAAAATCAACTTCAGGGTGATAACAGTAACTCAAGTCTTGTTGATTATTTTTCTAAAACAGCACACCTCCAAGTGTTTTATTCCTTACATAATCAATAGATTCATCTCTCTTACTATGTCTGTCTCTATTTTTTCCTCTTTTCTCAGTAGTGCTATAACAGCTAGAGTAAAAAAACAACAACTTTGTTTTCCAGCTTCCTCATGTACTTTATATTTAACCCTCACCAGAATCAGTGTCATGATCAAGATGGCTGCTTGGCTTTAGCTTACCAGCATGATGCTACATTGATACGTTGATACACGACCCGTAAAACCTCTGATGCATTACCTACTGCGCTAACCGCATTGAAAAAGACACTTTGTACAATAAGCAGGCTCCATATCTCCACTAATGATGCTAATTTCAGTGACACTTGTGTGTTTTTAAGCAAATGTATCGAGGCGAGGTGCACTTCCGCGTTAAGTGGTGGCTAACCCAATAAGAGTGCAGTTTTCTGTGTGTCGGCTGCTTAATGCGAGTTTGAGCCACCGAGCTCGAGTCAATAATGCAGTGCCTATCTGAACACGCAACACTTCTTCATGGCCTTCTTAAGACCATCTGTCTCGCTGCTCTCGCTCTTATAGCCACTCAGGCTGTGAGGCTATGGAGAAATAGGACAGCTGTCAACAGAGATACATCTAATTTTTGCCTTAAATTTAAGAGTACAGTGTGTTGCATAAGTATTCACCCTCCTTGAACTTTCCCACAATTTGTAATATTACAATGTGGAAATAAATCAGACTTAACTGGGATCATATATCATGATTCTACACAAAATAGCCCATAACACTGAACTGGACAGAAAAATCTATATAGTTTGCAAAAGTCTTTACAAATAAAAAGCATAAAGGTTGTTATATTATACCAATTCAAGTATTAGTTCCAGTGTAAATGAGGAAGTTGCATAATTAGTTGAATTGAATTGAACTGTGTACACTTAAAGTGTCACGTGGTCTCAAAATAAATATACCTGCTCCTGGAAGAAGCCAGAGTCTGTTAAAGAGCATACCTAAACAAACCGCAAAAACCAAAACAAGATGCTCCCACCACCATGCTTCACTAACGTTATATAGAAGTGTTGGTGCCTGGTCTGGTACGTTTGCAGGCCAGTTAAAATGTCCCCTCATGCTCACTGAACATGTCACAGATTTCTATTTTTTACTCTACACAATACAGTAAGTTTTTTTCAAATGATATTAAATGAGCTAGCTAGACAGTCTAATACTGTAACTGCTTCACTTTACTCTCACAACTTTATTATTACTTTCACGATAGTACTATAGTCATCATCGAGTAATATATCTTTAGATAAATAAGCCGAGAGTTTACATTGCAAAGGGGGATGTTTTATGTTATTTGTTTTAACCAGGCTTCATACCCCGCCGATGTTGAAGTCACATGTTCAGTCACATGGTTGTATATGTTTCTGATTTTCTAAAGCTTTTATTAATTTGTTACAGATGTGTCTATACACATTACAAGTGTGCGTACAGCTCTCAGATAAGAGATAAAGGATAAATCCTCAAGTAGCAATCTGAAAATAAGATAAAAATGTAAATCTAATAGTTCATACAATATGCAAGGTCTAAAAAAACTTTTTCTTTTCTGGCTGATGAAGTTCCCGTGCCCAAGTGCGAGCTCTAAGAGCCTGTGCATTTCGATAACGCAGCTGTCATCTCCACTCGGCCGTGTGGGATGCTGAGTGAACGTGAGGCTCGCTCCCTTAAAGCAGCTAACAAATGAACACGTTTTCCCTGCATAAAGCACTCGCGACACTGATGAATGGCTCTGCAGATGAGCTCTGAAAATCTGATGGATCTGTGATCTTATAAATGCTTAGACAAACTAATGCATGTAATTATATTTTCTATTCAAAGTCTATTGCTAGGCATCTTATTACAATGTCATTAGTCAAAATGCCCCCCATCCCTCCCTTGAAAAAAAAAATGATACAGTTTGCACACTTTTTTTTCCACAGGGCAATTATAGGAAGTTGATTTCTTTTGAGTGGAATGGAAGTGAATTGAATTTGTTTGCTTTTGTGCTGAGGATATGATTGGACATTGTGGTGTAAGTGTGTGTAATTGGGGAGAATCTTATTTACTGGGTTCATTTGGATTAGCCTGTGACTATACACACAGCAGCTATAGGCTGTGCATACTGATGGATGAGCAGCGCAGCCGCAATGCATGATTTGCTTATCTAAATCGTATTGCAGAACTTTTACTGTTGTTGTTTCAAAAACAAAAAAAAGGGAGGGATGGGATGTACTTAACCTTTTACACTCCCTGAATTCATCAGTGTGTTAAGTTTTCTCACCTATTTAACTACAAACCTTTTCATTGCAGTTTCTGAATAATTCATAGTAGTTACTAAATAGTGAGTCTGGGTGTGCAATCACAGCGAAATTAGCCAATAGTGAACATCTGTGAGCTCATGTATGAGGAAGAGGGCAGACAGCGCTTTTCTCTGAGTGTGTTAAACTGATGCAGCATGAGCAGCAGCTCAAAAACATGTGGTTGGCTGGCTCTACGTGTCTCGGAGGAAGCATGTGTTAGCCTTGGTAGATGCCGTGTGATAGGGGAGAGCTGGCTGGTGGGCGGGAATTGGCAGCTTGGCATGTGTGTGTGTATTATTGCTCATTACCATATGAATGCTTATGCCAACAGCGAGAAAAAGATGTTTTCAGTGTGTATATGTACACTATTTGTGGTGGTTTGTCTTAGGCTAGGTGCGTGTGTGTGTGTCATCTCTTTCAGGCCAGAGATCCTTTACAGTCACACATCCTCTATGAGGCCTTTTCACTAATACCGTCATAAATAATCTCTGATTACTAATGACAGTAAAGTAAATGAATGAAAGAGAACATTTCAAATGGAACCCACACACACACACACACACACACACACAAACACACACTCTATTTGCTAAGAGTATTAGCCATCCCTATGATTTTCTGTCCTTGATCTCTTTTGATTTGATTTCTCTTTTGATTCAGTATGTGTGTGTGTGTGTGTGTGTGTGTGTTCGGAGGCAGTGCTAGGGGTCGTATTGACTTTATGTTTAATTTGACAGACTGCTCTATTCTGTCGTGCTGCTTCAAAGAGTGCCTTCACTATATGACTCTCACAGCCGTGATTTCTCTCTCTATCACACACACACACACACACAGATAAAACATACAATATAGCATAACACATTTATCTTATTGTGAACAGAAATCCATACAGTCCATTGTCACTCTGCATGACTGCCACAATTTTTTAAAACAACATAAAAAAGTGTAATTTACATTAAAAAAAAAATTCTTCCAGTCATCTGCTTTTGTCGTGGTCCTGATTCTGAGTCCCTCCTCGAACCCCCTTTTTGACAAATGAGATGCTCGGTGAACAATTATCGCCATCGAGATGGCAAACGTGTTAACAGAATTCATCTCTGTCTCCTTGTGCGTTTAAACCCGTATTAATCACCTGATTAATGGCTCTTCTATTACTCACCAGGGGCCTTTGTGTTCCTCCGCTGC
Source organism: Pangasius sanitwongsei (assembly GCA_037576675.1). Taxonomy (NCBI): domain Eukaryota; kingdom Metazoa; phylum Chordata; class Actinopteri; order Siluriformes; family Pangasiidae; genus Pangasius; species Pangasius sanitwongsei. The sequence goes on along the minus strand of CM075004.1, from coordinate 30,346,344 downwards.
TTAAACGCATGGCGCTCTTAAATGATAACATTTATAACATTTGCTTAATGTTAAATAGCTCTGATGAGGATGGGATTTTTTTGTTCATCGACATGGGCTTTTAGTGTTCTTATTAAATACGTGCTGTTTTTGGAAAACATTTTGGATCATTTGCTATTTAACCCTTTCATGCATAAATGATAAAACATCTATGTTTTAACCACCACTACCACCACCACCAATAATAACAACAATAATAAAACACTACCACCACCACCACCACCAATAATAAAACACTACCACCACCACCACCAACAATAATAACAACAACAATAATAAAACACTACCACCACCACCACCACCAATAATAAAACACTACCACCACCACCACCACCACCAATAATAACAACAACAATAATAAAACACTACCACCACCACCACCACCAATAATAACAACAACAATAAAACACTACCACCACCACCAACAATAAAACACTACCACCACCACCACCACCAATAATAACAACAACAATAATAAAACACTACCACCACCACCACCACGACCAATAATAACAACAATAATAAAACACTACCACCACCACCAATAATAACAACAACAATAATAAAACACTACCACCACCACCACCACCACCAGTAATAACAACAACAACAATAAAACACTACTGCCACCACCACCACCACCACCAATAATAACAACAACAATAAAACACTACCACCACCACCACGACCAATAATAACAACAATAATAAAACATCACCACCACCAATAACAACAATAATAATAAAACCACCAACAACAACAATAATAACAACAATAATAAAACCGCTACTATCAACACCACCAACAAATAACAACACAACCACCACCAACAGCAGCATCATCGCCACCACCACTAATAATAATAATAATAATAATATCACCACCACCAACAACAACAAACAAAAAGCTTATTTTCTAAAAATCAGTAAAAGCAGCTGATCAAGAGTGAAAGGACATCAGAGGAATAAAATAGGAAATGAAAATCATTGCTGTGAAACACTGACAGGTCTGAAATATTACACAACAAAAAGGGTTTTTTCTTTGATGTCCAAAATGATACCATTTGTACACATACAACAACAGTGCAGTTGAATAGTTGAACTTATATGATGTCTTATATATTAAAAAAACCTAATGATTATTTTTAGTGAGAGACGGCTGTGATGTGCTGCATCTGTCACCATCGGCCATGTTGGATTGGAAAGAGCAACACTTAATGGAGTAATAAAAATCAGGGTAATGATGCATATAACATTGGATATATTTCTAATATATTTCTAAAAACAGCCTAAAATTAACAGTCAATGAATGTGGACGCCATACACTAACCCGTAACACTAACCTCTAACCCAAACCCTAACCCCTAAGCCTAACCCCTAACCCTCACCTAACCCCTAAACCCTAACCCCTAACCCTCACCTAACCCCTAAACCCTAACCCCTAACCCTCACCTAACCCCTAAACCCTAACCCCTAAACCCTAACCCCTAAGCCTAACCCCTAACCCTCACCTAACCCCTAAACCCTAACCCCTAACCTTCACCTAACCCCTAAACCCTAACCCCTAACCCCAACCCTCACCTAACCCCTAAACCCTAACCCCTAACCCCTAACCCTCACCTAACCCCTAAACCCTAAACCCTAAACCCTAACCCCTAACCCCTAAC
>CM075004.1:30321363-30344539 GCA_037576675.1 Pangasius sanitwongsei | reverse complement strand
ACCCAAAAACCCTAAACCCTAACCCTAACCCCACACCTAACCCCAACCCCTAACCCCCAACCCTCACCTAACCCCTAACCCCTAACCCCTAACCCTCACCTAACCCCTAACCCCTAACCCCAAGCCTAATCCCAAACCCTACGCAGTTATGGTACATAAATATATTAATATTCTATTAATAATAATAATAATAATAATAATAATAATAATAATAATAATACACTATACACTAAATAACAGTATTAAATATTGTTTAAATATACATAGTCCTAATTGTTTTGTTATGACTCTTTACTCCCAGAAGTGAAAATGATTTTTTTCCACATATAATACAATATAGTTTGAGTTACAAAACTGTTTGAATTATTAAACTATTTTGCCATTTTATATGTGTAAATTTCTGATTTTAAATGAGCTTAATTTCCCTGTTATTAATAAGGTAGGTTGAGATACATTTTTATTTATTTATTTATTATCGAAATATAAAGATTTTGGAACTCTTGGTCTAATGAAAGACACGTTTTTTTTTCAAAGATGAAATCAAATCAAATCAAAGATGAATAAGAAAAACCTGTTTTTTTATTTTTTTTATTTTTAAAAACAGTATTTATTTCGACCATTCCTAATTTTACTTCTTAGCTTTATTTTGTGTGCACCTCCTTGTTTTATTTATACTTCATCCTATTGTTAAGCTCGTTTGTGTTTAGATATTTAGTAAATATGTGGTGTTGTGGTGTTGAAATTATTTGGAATAATAATTATTTTAATCAGAGGTGAATTGCTATTTTCACTACATTAAATATTTGAGTAAATATAGAAATCTGAAATGTGATATGTCTAAAATGTACTTATTTATTTTTTTCAGAGTGGATCTTACCACTTGAGTACACTAGAGGGTGCTAAACCACTTCAAATCTCTCTCTCTCTCTCTCTCTCTCTCTTTCTGAGCATAATCTTGTCTCTCAGTCTCTTTTTCTCTCTTTCTCATCTTTCACAATGTTCAAAAACAATCCTAATTGGGTCTTTTTTGCTCCTCCGCTGCTGACGGACACGTGTGTCTGTGTGTGTGTCTGTGTGTGTGTGTGTGTGTGTGTTCGCTCGCCCTCTCTCAGACGCACAATTTAATTCTGACAAATGTGATGTTTGAGTTAAAATGTTAATGGGGGAGCAGGACTTGCAGAAGTAGACATCAAAGAGCATGCATTAATATTTACGGCTGCCGTGATTTTTTTCTATGTTCTGTTTAGTCTCCTGGGGAGAAGGAGAGGTTCGAGCCGTGCAGGAGCTCCTGTTTTTCTTCAAGCTTTAATAAATGGTGATGTTCTCTCTCTGTGAAGGTGAAGCACTCACTCACTCTGTCTCCCTCTCTTTCTAATGCTCTCTAATTGGAATGAGGGCTGTAGAGCAGGATATGGGGAGAAACACAGACAGAATTCAGAGGGAAATTAGCACAAAATTATTCCAAAAGTGAGACTGCTTTAGAATTTATTAGAAATAATTTTTGACTTAGGTGATACTTATTCTTACACATGATCACTGAGACTGATTAATGGAGAAATCCTCCAAAGAAACGAAGACGTATCTACTCTCTGTGGTACTTTATACCACAGCACGTTGAATTCTCGACTCTGATTGGTCAGAAGGTGTTGATTAAATTTCTATACCAGCAACTCTGACAGAAGCAAGGTTTATATTAATCCACTTGATCTAGTACACTGTCATTTCTGCAGTAACAGCTTACACAGGGACTTGTATACCTTTTCAAAAATTATTCATATGGTGATGTTTTCTCTGAGGAGATGTTTACTTAACATTTTTAGAAGGAGTCTCCAGTGCCAGGGCTTTGTAACAGTCAGAGGTAAGGCTGTCATTTTAAATTTTCCGACACAGGAAAGTATTTGAGACAGAGGACTTTGCACTTTGGTTTCTCAGTAACATGACAAGCTGAATTTTTTTTTGTCTTCTTAAACTAAAGAAAGGGAAAAAAGAGAGACTGCTGAGAGAACAACTGTTTATAGCTTCTATAACTTGTTTCGCAGACGTTCCATAATATTAAATATAACAATAAATGGATAAAAACATGGATATGACATGTCGTATCAATGACAAGAGGAATATAACTCACCGGGACACTCTGTTTTAGAAGATAATCAACTACGCTTTTTGTTGAGCCGCTACACAGCAACACATCACTGATAATTTTCTATAACAGCAAGACACTGAATTTTTTATTATTATAATATTATATAATTTATAATTAGTATATCTTTATTAACTATTACAAATAAGCTTATAATACTGAGATCACAGTGGTTAATTGTGTCATTTTTCTAAAGTCTTCGCCTATTATGTGACTTTTTAAGGTTTGACCTTATATCCTTGTAGTCAGTGTTGTGACCTTAAAGGCGGAGTGATTTTTAAAAATTTTTTTAACATCATTACAAAAAACAATTCCTAGCATTGTAGAAGTTGTCAATACTTGCTCAGAAGAGAAACTCAGGTCTCTGTTGTGTCCCAGGTGCTGTAAAAAACCTTATGACTTCAGCACAATGAGGTGTCTCTACTTGTCAATGTTACTGTTCAATAGCATTCAGGTTATTCAGGCAAAATAGGCTTTTTAGCATAATTTAGCATGAATTATGAACTTGCACTTGTTTTGGGGGTGTGGCTTTGAAGAGGCTGTAATTGTTTGGATTTGTTTCAAAATAGCTTGCTTCAGCTTCCATCAAAATCACTTCAAAATTACACCTTTAACAGCTCAGGTCTTATGCTTAGACTGGATTCTGGTTCAGCTGTAAATAAAAGCCAGATGAATAATGTAAAGAATTGCCATGGTTATGATGATTTAATCAGACATTACAGGTTCATTTCAGGCACAAAATGTTGTTCTCTGGAAGATGATTCACTCCTTTCCACTTCTTCAGTGCTACCTCTGCCCTTTTATCCTCCTTTATCCCTGACTCTAATCTTCTCATTTTCCCCCGGTTAAATAATCTTTCTCTCTCAATCTGTTTCTCTTCCTGTCAGCTACAGTAACCAGGTGAAAAATGCTGCTACTACTGTGTGTGTATGTGTGTGTGTGTCTGGACTAACCATCCGCCAGAGGCTATATTGTGTCTGTGTGAGGCAGGGGCAGTGTTGACATGGGCGTTAAAGGCCAGGTAGTGGTGCGACTGTCAGAGTCGATTTAAAGGGTGCTCACTCAGACAGAGAGAGACAGAGATCTGTGTTCAGTATCCTTTAGAGTGTGTTCCCGGCTGTATCGTCTGCTCACCTGTCAGTGCAGAGCGAGCTAACCGAGGCCTGTCTGCTGGAATCGAACTCACTCAGCAACACACGAGTGTGATATGTTCATTTATTTGCGGGAGAGAGAGAGAGAGAGAGAGAGAGAGAGAGAGGGAGAGGGAGGTTTGGTCACTGCCGAATGTAGCATTAAAGACATAAATATACATAACCTATTAGAGATCTAGATAACTGATGATATCTTTCTTTATACAGAGCAATGGGGACCCATAATGAATGGTTGTCTATGGACAAAATGTAAATATTTTTTGAAAGACAATGCAAACCTGACAAAAATGTCCTCCGTTTAACCCAAATTCAAGTGATGAGATAAGATGTCACATATACATTTAGCTTAACTCAATATTAAGCTAAATTAAGTTGTTGAGCAATAAAGCAGCCAAGTAAAAGTTGTTTCATTGCTGCATATGTGTATGTATTTTCTACTGTTATTCCAAGGATTGTTAGCTAGGATAGCTAATCAACTTGCTCTGTAAACATTAGCTATCTAGACTATACATTTAGGGACCTATTCATAGTTGGCGACTTAAGTTCAATCATTATGATAGTATTTGCCTGGGGAAAGTTCTCAGTATTCAGATTCGTCTAACGCACAACTTGAAGTTGTGTCTAGACGACCGCCTTTAAAAACAAGCACTTTCCTTTTAACCAGAAAAAATCCAGGGCTAGAAAATGTGCACTATTATTATTATTATTATTATTATTATTATTATTATTATTATTATTATTAGGACTGTTTATTGTAATACAATGTAGCATAAAAGAGACAAGAGACAATGACAATATAGTTTAGACTAATATGATTATATACATATATAATATAATAATAATTAATATATAGTCTAATATTGTGTATGTATTCAGAATGATTGTCATTGGTGATAATCATCACCATCACTGCAAAATTCTCAGTTTAACAGTATGGGTTCCACTCATATTTACTGGCTGCCAGTCTATAAAATAGCAGCATATCTTAATTTTTACACAATGGACAAGATATAGCCTAATATTTTGTATTGACAGTGGCAAAAACATGAAGCTTTAGCAGGAATTTGTGTTTTTCTTAAAGGACTACGAAGAATATGGAAGGATAAGCTGACCTAGCAGTCCTCTGCTACTGTTACGGCTTATTTTAATGCTGCCTCCGAAAATTAGTCTTTTGTCAAATGGCATTCCACAATTTGAGTGTATTTCCATTTTCGAAAACATGTTTCAGGGTGAAATATTTAGCATGAGAAAATGCTAGAATTGTGTGAAGATCAGAATTTTGTGTGACCAAGATAAGGTTAGTTTTCAGCAAATTCCACCATGTGCACTTCACACAACTATGTAGTAGCGCTTAAGTCTATAGTTACATCTGAGTATTATAGTAGGGCATTAAATCCTTGTTAAGTGAGTGTAACTCAACTGAATACGGCACTAAATTATGTTTAATACTTTTAAACGAAAGGATGTAACACTTGGGATTTGGGGTACTCTCTGGCAGAGGTATGTTATTGCAAGCAACTCATGAAAAAAACACCACACACAAAATGTTCAGTCAATTCCATAACAATAGCCACAACAAAGGCTGGCTATTATTCACTAGCTAGCTGGATCATTAGGGCACGAATAAAAATGCCTTACCTGTCTTGAATCTCTTTGACTGGTTTTAGATCAGACTCTCTCACCCCTATATTTTGCTTGCTTTTGTCTGCCATGTTCTGTCTCTGATAGAGCATTATTTGAGCTGTAATCAACCACCATTGTCAAGTACAAGTCAAGACCTGGACTAGCGGAGACGGAGTCAAGACTGAGTCTTAAGGGGTCGGGGCCATGTCAAATTGTGTCCAAATGAAAGCGAGTCAAGAACAAGACTGAAAAGTATTAATTGTTTGAGACATGTTGCTGGCTTCATTCGTACATTGCACCAATAATCAGGCTATTTTCTAGAAGAAGGAACTTCTTGTCAAACTTTGACAAGAAGCTACACACTCTTGGACAAGACAAAGACCATGTTTGGTGAGATCAAAACGTCTCATACCGGACTAGAGTCCTATAGCACTAAGCATTATTTTTGTCTAGAACCTCTATTGGACCAAACTGAAACCTCTGGGTCATTTTGTATCTTCCTATTACCTTTCCAGGGCATCTTGGAGCAACTCATGAATGCAATGCTTCACAGTATATCTTATATAGTATGCTATTTGTATATAAAATAAAAATTCTACAATTTAATTAAAATTAAAAAAAGAAAATTTGTAGCAGCATATTTGAACTGATCCATATACATTTCTCTACACTTCCTGAACTGAATACTGTTGATGAAGCTTTGCTGGGCTGGATGTGGATGTGAAAGTGTTAGGGCTGCCAGATATCCCATAATCCCCTTGTGAATCTTTGCTGCCTGCCAGAGCAGAGATAGAGCCGTCAGCTCAATGAAGGCTGGACACTTTGGTCCACATCGTCCTCTCAGCCTGTCACCCTGTTGTGTCTGGAAAAGCCCTACAAATTCAAGATGCTGCATGGAGAGGATGACTTCAGAGACAGACAAAATGGGGGTGGGGGGTGGGGGGAGAGATAAAAAAAAGAGATAGTACACCTGTTAAACAAATGAGACAAGACCAAAATTAAGACTGATACTGCTGTTTTAATCCTAATCTGTGGAACGTGGAGCCATTTCAAGACACTTTCATATGGCTTCCAATGAGTCAGATTAAGTGTGTAATATTTTAGTTCCATGGTGTGCATGCATGTGTGTGTGTGTGTGTGTGTGTGTAGAGCAGTGTATGTGTGTAGAGCACTGATGGGATGTCTCTCAGGCACTGAATGTGTCGATGGGTGGTAAATCTGTCTCCCAGTGCATGAGCTGTCTTTCTCTCTTTCTGTCTTTCTCCCTCGTCTCTCACAATCTCTGTCCAGCGGCAGAACTGCTATCCACGGCTAATCTGTTTTCCATTTTTAAATACTCCATCTCCAAGCTTTTGGAAGGACAATCGAGTCCTTTTGGATCATGGCTCTAAACTCAGCCTTAAAAAAATCCTCGTGTGATCAAGGCCCGAGTCGCTCTGAATCTCAGCTGTATAAACCCAGAATAGTTTTTGAGCTCCTGGGGATCAGGGCTTATTTTGTATCTTAGTAAGTTAATGTTGATGTGGGACTGGCAGTGTTTGTCACTTCACAGTTTAAGGATATTGCAAATCAATTTATTAGATTAAAAAAAAAAAAAAATAGAGAATTTGTTGCTGGCCAGCTGAAATCCAATTCTGTATGGTTTCTTATTGTTTCACGTCTTTATGGGCTTAAACACACTAATATTTGTGAGTGAAAGTGCAACTTTGGAGCAGGACATGACAAGGACATGAGCATGTAGGCCTGACTTGAAGCAACTGCAGAGTCAAAGTGCTCATGTCCAATCAAATTCCTCTTTTTTGTATGATCACAAAACATTAGAACATGATTTTACTTTATATATAATATAAGGAATATTAATCTCAGCTCTCTAAATATCTCAAATGTCTTATTGTTTCTTTATGTATATTTATGCTAAATTTACACTAGATTAAATCAAATATGAGTTTTCCAAAATGTTGCAGTACTTTGGACGTGTTGTCTTTAACTTTACAATGCTGTGGGGGAAACTAGGTGCATTTCAGTGTCTTGAATTTTGATAAAAATATATTATTGTACAAGGGAAAATATTTTCTTAAATATGTAAAATATTCTTAATTTTCCTAAAAATATCCCACAATGATGAATTTGTACTTCTTTGTACTTAATTATTGTTCTAAATTAAGATTCTTTTCCTTTAAAGATTTAATGCGTTATGAGTTAAATGGGTCTAACGTTGAATTTCAGGGTTGATGCTTTAGTTAGGTGAACTGGTTTAAAGCTAGGTGATCTTACAACACACTTATAATTCAATTATAAATTATAATTCATCATCCCACTGAACACTCGTTCTACCAGGTAGGATGACCGTAACCTAGATTTTATGCTTGATTTTGCCCTCTCCATAAAATTTAATATGATATAAAAATGAACATGATGTCGCAATTTCATAATTTTTATGATACTGTGGATAGAAAAACATATGGATAGAAAAACATAGTAGCTTCAAATCAAGTGTACCTCATGACCTATGTGTAGCAGTAGCCATACATACGGACATGCACTATTTCATACTGTATGTATTGGATATATAGAGAGAGTGCGAAGTGAAAAGAAAAAAAAGATTCTTATGCATTATGTGTTCAGTGTGTGTGCAGAAAGCAGGGTTTTGTAAACATGTGTCTATCCTAATAGAAGCTCGGCAGCATTTTGATCCTCTAACCCTTCCTCTACCTGTAACAGCACCGACATCAAAGCCGTCAAGAGAAACAAGCGAGGCATCTGAACATGTTTCTACTCCTCCCCTGCTGTTTCTGTTTATCTCTCTCTCTCTCACACACACACACACACACACACACACACGTTTCTGCTGTAATGGGCCGAGATTTAAATAAGACATGACCCCAGAGCAGAGCAGCAGCATCGCAAATAACACAACAACTTGCTCTGTTATCCGAACGGCAGGCCAGTGATTTCTTTCTCTCGGCGTCGGCCGTTTTGGTTTTTGGTTTTAACAGGAATGAATGTGACACAATTAAAATGAGGAGAAAATAACCCCTCTTTTTTCAGTGTTGTGCTTTGTGGTTATGTTTTTTTTCGAACACGAAGTTGAACACTAGAAGATAATGTGTTGTTCCCATATAATCCTTTACTGTTACTGTCACGATTAAAATGTTTCAAATGGAATTACATGATTTCTGAAACGAGTTTTTATTCAGTTAGTTCTGACAAAGTGCTTGGTTGTATGGCATATGATATATACCTAGGCCTTTGCAATTATAAATATTAGAGGAATACTAGATAAAAAAAATTTTTACCTCAGTTTTTTACCTCAGTTTTTTACCTCAACCTTAATTTCATTGGTGTGATATAAAGAGCATTCACTGGGGCAAATAAACTTTTATTTTTGTAAAAATTTTTCAAGAATTCTTCATTCAAAGGTGTAATTTAAGCTCTAATTTGTCCATTCAGGAATGGGACTACTTTTTCAAAAGGGGAAAAATTTGTGGACATGCTTTACCAAAATATATGTGTGGGTCTTTGACCCCTTTTAATAAAACATATAATCACCAGTGCTGACCTTCAGTTTTAGTGCTTGTGCAAAAAACAAACAAACAAACAAACAAAAAATATGAAACAAAACAACAAAAAAATTACTATAGGGTCCCTGTAGCTTTGATCCTTGGACCCCTGGTAAAAAACCAACACAGATTTACTATAGGGTGCCTGTAGCTTTGGTGCTTGGACCCCTGGTAATTGCCGAGAGTAATCTTTGTATAGCCATGTATTTTTAACATTTATTGCAAAACTGTTCTTAGGAAGCATGTTTAAAATTATTGATCACGGTAATTACACTTTTGCTCTGGTGTAAATTATATTTGGTGTATCTGTTCTTACTCTCAAAGTGAATGCAAAAAGACAGAGGAGCCCCAGGAGCTGCCCAGTCTCCTGATGTCCATCTCCAGGTCTTGGCACCAGGTATTGTGACATTGTCCTCTTTTCCGCTTGCAATGGGGGTTAACCCTCCTGACAAGGGTCCACCAGCCATCCCTGTCCTGCAAACATCTTTACAGCAGGATCCAGGAGTTGCCCAGGTTTGGCGCCAGGTATTGCGACATCGTCTCCTCTGTGGTACGTGTGGCTGATTCATCCTTCCTCAGTGTTTTATGGTTTCTTCCTCCACCTGCTGTCCCATCCTCTGCGTCTGATCTTCATTTATGATGGTGTTGAACCACTGGATCTTAGGTATAGATGAAGACTTTAGGTATTGATGAAGGTCTGGAGCATTTTGGTAGTTGACAACATGGTTCACCACATCTTTACTCTGCCATATTCTATATACAGCATGTGGTTGGGAGCAGTCTCGATCCTGCACATTTTGGTCCTTGTTCTTGCACACTACTCAAAAACCTTTTAGCTGATGGTTGAATCATGGTTTTACAGTCAACTAATTTCCAGGTATTAACCAGCTGAATAACATGTCCATTTATAGAGACAAGTTAGCTTTGGTGCTTGGACCCCTAATGATAAATCATACAATCAGGTAATTACAGAGCAATTTTGTGTATGTTGTTACTCTAAATAAATGTTACACTAAAATAGTTTTTTTTAGTGATCCAATCCCTCCAATGTGCATGTTTAAAACAGGTGAAAACAGTTAAGCCAGTGATTTTACAGTCAACTAATTTCCAGGTATTAACCAGCTGAATAACATGTCCATTTATAGAGACACGTTAGCGTTGGTGCTTGGACCCCTAATGATAAATCATACAATCAGGTAATTACAGAGCAATTTTGTGTATGTTGTTACTCTAAATAATTTAAATAAATTAATAAATTAAATTATGTTAATGCACTACTATTTTGTCATGTTCTTAATACAGAGACTGTATCAATATTATCAGTGAGTTTTGTTTTTTTTAAATGAATAATAAACCATTTAAAATAATTGCATTATTTGCTGTTTGGAACACATTTTTAATAGCTAAAACACGTCCAGCGTTTCGGTTTACTTTAGTTGAAGGTTTTTACTCAAAAAAATGACTCAGTACTTTGGAGTTTTTTTTAAACCATAAAAAGAAACTTTAGCCATCGTGACAGAAAAATATATAATTTTCTGATTGAAAAATCCAATTGCAGCAGTATTTCGTCTAGGAAATCAGCCTGGAAATCTTGATTAAATCGGGGTTAGACACATATAATTAGTCACTTCTGGTTCGAGCCTTTGTTTTTTAAAAGACAACAGGATAATGCATTTGAGCAGTGAGCAGAGAGAAAAGCCAATTAACAACGGCAGAAAAAAAAAAAACGAGCATCGCTAAGTGGTCAAAGTGGAGGAGGACAACCGCTCTGAAAGCTGAAGCTTCACTTAAAACACTCATCTTAGAATCACACACAATAGCAATGTGGATTTGTGCAGCACATAGTCAGTGAGCGTTACATGGATATAAGTTTCAAAATCACTTTATTAATGTATGTAAAATGTAAAATCCTGGGATAATCAGAGATGTTCCTGTAGGAGTTGACTGGAATAAAAATGATGTATTCTTGGTAATGTATGTTGTATATTCAAGAGTACAGTCCATATTTTATTGTGTCGGATGAACATGTGCATTTTTAAATACTTTTGATTTAAGATGTATTTGTATTACTAGCCTTATTAGTAATTTATATTATTCATTCCTAACCTTCCTGTTGTGTTTTGAATTTAATTTGTTTTTTTTTAAATGAAAGATAAGTTATCTTTTTAGATCTAATACCAATAAGTGTAATAATATTAGCAATTCTCATCTGAATTCTTACTTATAATATTTTTTATAGACGTAGAGACAACAGTGATTATTGCAATCTGCTTTCAGTTTCATATTTATTTTTGATATTTATCCTTTAAATGTTTTTATGTAATTAAATTTAACCAGGTGCATAAATTTTATGATAGATAGATTGATAGATTTATAATGGTAAATAGTGAACAAAACCTGATTAATATTTTGCCTGGTTTTATGTATTTAAGGAAGGTTTAAAAAAAAGAAATAAAGAATATATATGTATGTAACATTTTTTAATTTATGTACTAAAAATCAACTTTAGTGGTTTGAGAAGGTTCTTATTATTCTGAGAAGTGAGGTCAAAGTTCAAACGATAGGCTTACTTTTTTTTTTTTTTTTTTTTAAATCTTACCTCCTTAAACATGATCAGAGAGGGACTGAGAGATGAGAGGAAAGGCAGAGATGAAGAGGAAGATTGCAGAAGGAGGAGCAAACGAAGGAAATGAGATGGAGGCAAAGAGAGAGAGAGATAGAGGGAGAGAGAGAAAGAGAGAGAGAGAGAGAGAGAGGGAGGTCGAATAAGAGTAGCAGCTAAAACAGCATTATTAGCTTCTCTGCAGCGGGAGCCCATTTGTGTCCATTTGCATGTGGCACAGGCGGCAGCTGTTGAGGTGTAATGAGCGGTTGTCACAACACGCGGGAGGAGGGCCTCAGTCGCGCCGCGCTCCAAATCAACCCCTGTCACTCTGCACGGCCAGACACACACTGGCAACCTGCAATTCCCTCACACACTTCCTTCCTGCGCCGCCGGCCTAAATGGCCCTCTGAAAGAAGTAAATCTGCAAAGTTGTGTTTAATAACATTGCGAGTGAGAGTGATATTGGAGTGCTCTGTGTGTGTGTGTGTGTGTGAGGGGTTAAGAGGGATTTGTGATGTTTTGCTTCTTGCATGCTCTAATCTATGCACTGAAGCACTTCAGGAAAAAACAATATGGTGAAGTTTGAGCTGTAACACGTCCGTCACGTGGCGTCAGCGCTCCGCCGTCCGTCAGTGTGAAGTGTGCTTATTTAGTCAGTGGGGAATCACTCACACGGCGAGAATGACGGTGGCCAATGATAGGTGTGTGTTCATGGGCTGGAGTGTGTGCTGTGAGCTGTGTGTGAGCATGGTGTTTGAATATTATTTGAATTATTTGAAGCAAAATGTCTGCATTCTCTTTATTGTATTCAAACTCATGCTAGTTGCCTTAATGTCATTTTATTGAAACACATTTTAGCCCCTTGTTGCCAGATAAATGCACCACTTTATTTTCACATGCTTTGGAAAGAACAGATTTTAGAATAACAGAAGTTCGAATATTTTTCGGTGGTTTAATCTCAAACGGTTTTGTCTTGGCCAAATAGTGCACTATGTCATATGTTATACCCTATGTAGTGAGCACATATAGTGAATGGGCTACCATTTGGGATTTAGCCTTTTTATATGCTGGAGGGTTGAAGATGGAGAATTCTTTATATAAATCCCAGATCAAGAAATAAATATAATATAATTATAACAATTATTATAATATAATAATAAATATAAATTATAACTAATCCATAGATACATAAAATCAAACAAAAATAAATGAACAAGCTGACAAACAAACAAAAGCAGGCAAACATGTAGCTAAATAAATAAACAGACAAATACATAAATAAACCAACAAAAAAACAAACAATAAAATGATAGAAACTAATAATAAATAATGAAAGAAAGAAAATCAATCACTCAAACAAACAAACAGACAATTAAATAAGCAAACAATGATACAGCTAAATAAATAAGCAAACAATTACATAAATAACCAGATAAAACATAATAAAGATAAGACACAATAAAATAAGCATGAAACTAATAATAAATAAACAAATAATTAGAAAAGAACAAAAAAAAATTAAAAGACAAACCAATATGCTATAGATATTTTCTTCTACAGTCTGGCAGTGCTCTAAAAAGTGACCTTTTGACCCCTTTATTTTTAAGCGTGCATGTGAACATACACTTCTGAACGCTATAAAAAGGATTATGTATAACATTGTTGAACCCTACAACAGAGAGTTGATCTTTCAGAAAGGGTTAAAGAATGCAAGAATTAGCCAAAGAGCTACTGAAGAACCTTGTTTCCAGGGTGCACTTTGTATTTTTTTTTTATTTTATGATAATGACCAGAGAATAGATCAGGAAAAACAAGACCAGGACATGATCTTGTGATGATGAGGCGAGTCGAAGTCCTACATCATCACAAGATCATGTCCTGGTCTTGTCTTTCCTGAAAGAAATGCGAGTCAAAGTCTTTAATCAGCTGAAAAATCTTGCCTTAGAAAGTCATCGAAAGGTGAGAAAAAGACTTTGTTTTAAGCAAGAAAGCACAAACTCCAAGCACAAGTTGAGCACAGACGCAGGAGCCCACCAGCGCTGGAGCAGTTTTTATGCATCACGTCTGATTAATGAATTCATTTGAACACAGCCGCGCCCGTATCAGCAGGCGCACATTGATATGCACAAACAAAAACATAAAGCAGAAATGGAAATAACTCGGCTAAGTTTTCTTCGAAATGCCCCCACAAGGCAAAGGCAGAGGCAGAACTTGACTCAACCTGAGAAAGGAATGGAGGAAATTAGGGTAAAAAATAAAAAGTGAAAGGGGGGGGGGGGGGGAGTTGTTGCAGAGAAACACATTTCCAATATAATTTGTCACTGATGCATAAATCTCGCTGACAGCCTTGCGTCAGTGTAATGATGTCGCCGCACGCGGAAAGCTGTGTAAACTTGCGCAGTTGCAGAAAGCTGAAAAAGAGAGAGATAGAAGGAGGGTGGAAAAAAAAAACCTATATGTTGAGCATCACCTTATTTGCATAATTTAGTGAAACCCAATGAGCCAGTGCGGAGTGTACAGGCAGGAGTAATAAGCGTTCGGGAAGGGGAGGGGAGCTCCGAGAACTCTAATGGTTCGCCTATGGGGATTTCAGCTCTCCATGGGGGATGAAAATGAGCACTATTTTTCAAACAGCAGGGGTAAAGGTTTTAAAACCAGAAACACATGCCGGGATAAAGATGTTAATGCCATGGGGTGCGACGCAGGAGAAGGGGGGAAAAAAGCGATCGGCATCAAGAGGAAGAGAGAGCAAAATAAAAAAAAATAAGCACCGTAATTTCAGCATTAAGACGTAATAATCGTGTTTCACTTGAGATATTAAAACGGTAACCCGCGTCGTCTCGTAAGGCAGAAATAGATAGATAAATAAAGGGAGGAGAGCGTCATCAGGTAACACGGCCTAATGGAGCGGTGAAACAGTGCAGCGCTCACTCAGTGTGTGTACGTGTGTGTGTGGTGTGTCTGTGTGTCTGTGGCACACAGGCCTCGGGAGTAGACCTTAGGAATATAATCAGCACTTTCACTTATGAATAAATAGTTTTTCAGACTTCTATGAGGTGGAGTTTTGAGTATATGAGGCAAAAGATGGAGAACACGCTGTAGAAAAATGAAAAATATATAAATAAATAAAGGAGCTACCATGTCTTTTGGTAGTTTTGTCAAGTTTTGCCAAGAAAGCAGTCCGGAAATATAGAAAGAAGGATACTGTAGTCGTGTTTATTGTACCAAGAAGATCTGTGAATGTGAAAATGTGTGTGTATTACTGAATTCATGTATGTATGTATGTATGTATGTGAAAGAAATTGCAATGTAGATATACTGTAGATGTTTATTAAAATGAAACTAAACCTTGACTGCACTTTCTTTAAATGTAGCTGAACACATTTGTTTCAGTTGAGTCAGACCTTTAGTGCTGACAGTTGATTCATTTCCAGTAAGCGCTTTATCCTGGTCTAGGTCATGGTGGATTTGGAGCCTATTCCATGCACACTGGGTGTGAGCAGGAATACACCCGGAATGGGATGCCAGTGCCTCGCGGGGCACCATGCACCATGAGCGTCATTCACACATTTCAGGCAATTTAGAGTTTTTGGGAGGTAACTAGAGAACCCAGGAGAAACGGGGAGAACATGCAAAACTCTGTACAGACTGTGACCCAAGCTCAGGATCAAACGAGAGACCCTGGAGCTGTGAGGTGACAATGCTTCCCGGAGTACCACCTCGCAACCTTATTGCTTCATTAACACTATTAAAAGATTGTATTATTTTTTAACATTAGCTATTTTTCTTCTAAGGTCAAGCAAGAAGCCCGGCAGAAATGGTTTCTTTAATGTAGTGATACTATACACTATGTGTGGCAGCAATGCATACAATTATGCAGAAACAGGTCAAGAGATTCAGGTAATATTCACATCAAACATCAGAATGGGGAAAAAGTGTGATCTCAGTGATCTTTGGCTGTAGCATCGTTGTTGGTGCCAGATTCTAGTGGCAGTTCTGTGGGCGGAAACATCTTGTTGATGAGAGAAGTCAAAGGTACATCATATTGGACCTTGAGGCGGACAGGCTACAACAGCAGAAGACCACACTCCTGTTCGCCAAGAACAGAATTCTGAGGCTACAGTGGACAACAAAACTGGACAGCTGAAGATTGGAAAAAGAACAAGCCATGTTTTTCCTATTAACCTCTCCTATTAAAGTATATTTGTTAAATAACAGCATGTTTTTGAATCTGTTTATGTGGAGCATTGCCATTCAAGTCCCTGTGAATGAGCTGTTTCTATAGAAATGATAATTTATTAGAACAGGTGTGTTAATAATATAGATATAAATTAATGAACACCTTCTGAACAAAGAGATTCGAGAATTCTACAGCACTGTATTATAAACCTGTTTATTTTACGGACAAGTCAATGGATCTTGTTGTAATGTTCACTTTGCTATTATTTTATGGTTATAGATAAAAGGGACAGTGTTAAGAGGGATTGTCATTTTTTTGAACCGTCTCTCTGAGTGTCATGGTGTTCAGGGGGTCTGTGGTGATGGGTAAAGGCGTGTTTGAGGTCAAACCCATGCTAAGCGTGGTTTGTATCCAGGATCGTGTCACAGGGGGGATTTGTAGGCTTTGCTGTTCGGTTATTGAAAGGGATGTCGTGGTCTGTCGTGCTGTTGTGCCGCTTCTCTGCCACTTTTTATCGAAACTTCCAGCCAAACCCCAATGCAAGTGTGCACTCTATCAGAGGGGTGTCACATGGTTGGGACCTGCTTTGCTGGGACTGGTCTTAACGACTCCTTTGACGTCTTTCACTCTGGCCATCAGGGTGGACACAAACTGCATCCTAAATCACCCAGTGTGTACGTGTGTGTGTCCCCGAGGTTTCACTGTCACGTTGTTGATTTGACGAATGACCTCTAACGTCAACCAGGCGGCCATGTCGACTCTTTATTAATGTATTTATGTATTTCCTTTTGACAAGAGGAATCCGAAGAAGCACTTGACAATCGGAATGAAGTTTAGCTAAGGCCGAGAGACTTTGAGAAAGAGTGAGAGAGTTACAGAGGTGCTCTGAGACCTTCCTGTCATCGCGTAGAAAGGGAGTACGAGTGGCATCGCCAACGACCCTACAACCCTGATTTGTCCCTAGGGGTCACGTTCTTGGAACAAAAAAATAACGAATATAAAGAACTGGAAAGTGACAGGGAAGTCATGAGAGATTCATCCCCACTTCATGTCATGTCTGTCACTGCACTTGTATTCCCTGAACTTGTCGTCCATCGTGTCAAAAGTTGCTCTGCTGAGAGGTTTTCATTTATTTGTAACAGGCCAATCTGAATTTGTTTACTGCATCATCTCAGTGGGTAAAGCTTGCGTTCGACACACAGGGCTGATTGCTGTCGGAGAGCAAGAGATTGAGAACAGAGCATGATGGAAGCCTTGGATATTGTTTTAATTATAACGCAGGCAGGTTGATAAAGGGTGCAGTACATTTGCTCTCTCTGGCTCCGACTCCTTTTTTGTCAGCCTGAAAGAAACAGCCGTGACGGCCGTGATGGGCTAAGTGCTGCTCTCTTCCCTCTCTCCGCTGTAATTTGTGGCTTTAAATGAGAGACGGTTTTTCCCTCAAACAGCTTCTTGGAGAGGAACATCAACAGAGCGATGTCGCTCATCTCACAGCAGGTAGCGGTGCACCGCGCTAAAAAAATACCTCGGCACATTTCGTGCTCTCTTCCTCCATCTGCTCTTGCAGGTGCTGCTTCTCTTCCTGCGCCTCAGGGGGACAAGGCCTCCAACTCTTCACGCTTGTCTTTTGTTTTTTCGATAAATAGCATTAAATCTTGTCTTGCTGTCAGCTAATGTGATCTACAATGCAAAAAACTGTCTAAATCCTTTGCCTCCTGCTTTTTTTATTCAGTTGTTTTCTTTTTTCCCCCTCCAATGTCTTCACACTTGCTCACTCAGATTAGTATGGAAGAAATAACACACAACAGGCCATGCAGTTGCAAGAAAATAAACCACCACCGGGTCATGTGATGCATCCCGATGCAAAGCATAGTTAATTTTACTACACTAAAGTGGATTATTTTCCTATAACAGCACAGCCCATCATGTGTTATTCCTTACTTAGTAAGTTGAGGGAGCATGTGCGAAGTGATTTCTCAACAATTACATCTGGTCACTTTACCATGAAACTGCTGAAACTGGAGACTCCTTCCATAAATGTTACATAAACGTCTCCTAACAGAAAACATTTTTCTTTGTTAAACAATAACACATTGTTAATATGTTTATTATTAGGCCTAGATTATATGGAGCATCTGCTATACAAGTCCCTGTCAATGAGCTGTTACTATAGAAACGATAACTTATTACAAATATAAAGCTTTTATTTGTATTAGAGCCGGAACTAGTGTCAGAGCTGCTGTTATAGAAAATTAGCCAACACCTTGTGAATCGAGAATTCTACAGCACTGTGGTGTAAGTGTCAGATAAACAAATATAGTGACCCTTTTAAAACAATGCCACGTTGTGCAGCTCTGCTAGCAGTAATCTGTAATAAATCAGCGTACCTGCTTCGGACGTCTCTCCTCGAAGATGAATTGCGCATTTAATGGAAGATGACGCCTCGAGCACAATGACAATTACCTGCCGTATTCTCCATTAGGACAGCGACGGCCGGCACCTTCCTTCGTCACGGCCCACGGCGCACACACTCACAGCCGCGCTTTAGCTTTTAATTACCGTCCTTTTTCCTGAGCGTTAATGCGTGGCCCTGCTCATACACAAAGCCTCTCTATTCTGGCCTGTGACACACAGAATTACTCCCCCCTGTGTGTGTGTGTGTGTGTGTGTGTGTGTGTGTAAGGTGTGTGTAGTCAACTGGAACACTCACGCTCCTGGTCTGGGTCAAGATTCAGACTATGAAATACATGTGTGATCATTCTCCTCATCATTCTTTATCTGGAGTGCCTGGTCAAAGTGTTTTATTTAATTACCACTGCCGCTCATCAGTCTCTCTCATGCTCTCTCCTTCTGTCTCACACACACACACACACACACACACCTTCAACTCAATTCTCTCTTCCTTTATCCATTAATATTAATCTCTGCATTCTACCCACTCATATAATAATGCCAAACATGTAAATTAGCTGAGTATAAGTGATAAAATCAGCTAAAATTTGTGGCTGATCATACAGCCACAGTGACCAGATCTGGGACTGGATTCTCAAACAGCATTGTGCTGGTCATAAAGGGCCACACTAGTGATTCTCAAACCCTTTCAGTTGCCATATTGTCATGTCATGGACCCTATCCAATTTTAGGAGTATAATAGCCAAATAAGCACGAATTAAGCATTAATTAAGCATTAAGTAAGATTTGCCACAAAATAAAAATAAGCTCAAGATGTTTCTTTTTTACTCAGACCCAGGGATTGAAACTGTACTTAAGTAAAAGTGCTGATACTATGTCAAAATCTTACTCCTCCATGACTAGCTAGTTCGCTAAGCAATCAGTCATAAGGAAAATATTCTGCTAGCTCAAACAAAACTAGAATTTGGCTTCAGGTTAGCTAATGTTTAGCTAATAACCATATTGGAATGAACGGTCAGGCATATTATTAATGAAAACAAAACTTAACTAGCTAGCTAATTTAACAAGCTAATTCACAGAGTTTAAGTAGACAGCTGATTTAACAATCTAATTTAGAGTTTAAGTAGATAGTTAATTTAAATAACTATATGACAAAAGTTAACTAGCCAGCTAATTCAACATGCTAATTTACAAAACGTAACTAGCTAGCCATTTTAAATAGCCAAATTACCTAATGATATTAGCTAATTTAACAAAGAAAGTTAATATACTCCTTTAGATTTGATGGTGAATTTTAAAGGTCAATATTACATTTGTATGTGGGAGGCAAACGAGACATGAATTAATCTGTAACTCCAGCAAGATAATAAGAAAATATCATTAATAAAAATATGTAGAAAAAATTAAAATCTCTGTGAAACAAGTTAGTTCCTGTTATCACTCACGTTATAGCAGCTATAAACAGTCGTTCCCTCACCATCCGCTGTTTTTTTTTTTCTCTCCTGATGTTAATAAGATACACCTTTTCATGTCGTCGAGAACCAGAAAGTGCAAAATCCTCCATCTTGAAGACTTTCCTGTGTCGGAAAACTTTACAGATTTACCTCTGATTGTTACACTGGAGACTCCTCTGAAAAATGAGAAATAAACATTTCCTCACAATATTAACGATTAAATACGTTGTCCTTATGTTTATGTCATACAAATTACTACTATAGGAACAGTAACATTAAAATTGAGTCCATTAATATAAACCTGTGATTTGTCAGAGCTGCTGTTATAGAAGATTATTATAGGAAACACCATCGGACCAATCACAATGAAGAATGCCATTATATAAAAGCAAATAACAAAGACCAGTCTTCCTTAGTCCTTCCTTAAACAGGTCCGATGTTCTAGCATCAGCTGCAGTTCATTTACGGAGCTCTGCTCTTACCCCCACTTTCCTCTTTTCTTCTCCTCATCAACAGCATGAAATCATTTTCAGATCCACGGAGTGGGGATGCATCACGAACATCATGCCTGAAGCCAAGCGCGAGAGAGAAGCATGCTAATCAGAGGATCTTTGATTAGGTTGTGCTGTTAGAGCTGCATTTTATTCATCTGATGAAGAGCAAGTGCATCTCACATCCATTCTACAGTACCTGTGCTCCCCATAATGCTGTCTAATGATTTAAATGTGTGCTGGAAAGAACGGTTGATAAACACTCATCTGATTTTATATGTGCGTACAAATAAAGCGTAAATATACAATTACCGAATGGCGTGCATACTTCACGTTATGCCTCTGCTGATGTTTTGAGAAATTAGGTTTTTCAATCTGTTCCCTACCTACCGAATCTGTAGCGTATGCGTAATTATGCCAGAGATATGGCCAAGAATTATGATGCGTTTCCTTGCACTGAGAAAAGCACGGAAAACCTGAGGCTGTTACTGGGTGGAGTAACAGGATTTGTTTGTAGGATGCTTTCATACATATGTTAGTCAAATTTAATATGTATGATTCCACCTAAAGATAATACTTTATATTAATTTTCTCTTAACTAACATTATTTACTGCATTAAGTAAGGAATAAAAATAACAACAGGGTGGTGTGATGCGAGTTACTGTTACCACCTATTTGATTACAGTTGTTCATTTATTAATGCATGACACATCATGCTTTTTATCTGTTTATAGTTACATTTACTGTTGTGGAACATACACAAAACAAGTTAGTTGCTATTATAGAAGAGTGAAAGACATTTGTTCCTACACCAGACTCTCTTTTTTCCCCCCTTTCTTGATGTTAATAAGACAAAAAGCACAGCTTGTCTTGTTACCGAGAAACCGGAAAAGACAAAAAAAAAACAAAAAAAAAACAAAAACTCTCCTATGGTGGAAAACTTGACACTGAAGACTCCTTCCATCATTTTTAAATGAACATCTCCTCACAGAAAGCTGCACCATACTAATGATTACACGGTTTTCTTTGTGAAATAACACTTTTTTCCCCCATCACACTTAGCCTTGTAGAAGGCTCCTCCGCCATCGAGGTCCCTGTGAGTAAATTGTTACTATAGAAATGATAACATAATATAGACATGTGATTTGAATTACAAGCGGCACCTCTGTCAGAGCTGTTGTTATAAAAAAAAAAAAAAAAAGAATGATAAAATCTTCAGGATGTTATTGAGACTGTTGAAATGGAGATAAGAACAGCTTTGGTAAACCTTTCTTTCACTCCCATGACTTTTACTGTTAGAGCTTTGAATTGTACTGAAACCATTTATTGATATAATTCAACAGCTGCCCTCAGACATTCATTATAATTGAGTTTTAAGTTAAGTATTATCCAAAATTGTTGTTTGATCTGAATTGTGTTTGTTTGATGCCATGGTCCATCTATGTTCATTTTGCAAAATCACGGCCAATGCTAGCAACTTAATAATGCTAACTAGCTGAAGCAGAAGGCCTGGTTACTGGGGAAACAGGTATCTACGTTAGGAAGCCTGAGGCTATGCTTTGGCTCTGGCGAGTCTTTAGCTGTACTACTTTTGGGTGTTGTATGATTTACATGAAGACACGCATGACCCCAAAAAAAAAAAAAAAAAAAAAAAAAAAAAAAAAGGGTTTTTAGTGGATAATCTCACCTGGATATTGCAGATTTGTACCTAAGGACTGCTGCTGTACTCATAAACGCTGATGTTATGACAATGTGCACTGTTAAAAGCCATAACATAACATAATGACTTTAGTAAAACTTTTGTATCCATCCCAAAAAAAAAAAAAACCCTTCCAACATGTGCTCATATTACCATGATGTCATCCGTGACTAACTTTTTGTCACAACTTTGATCCGGACTTTATCTCAGCGCGAGGAGAGCCGCAGAGTGAGCCGAGGAAGAGCAGATGCCGTCTAGGCGCGATACAGATCAGTGCATTTGAGTTCGGCGAGTCACGCAGAGATGCACTGCTTTCCTTTAAGCGCAAAAATCCCATTTGCCTGCTCAGAAATGTAATAAGTGCCACTCAGAGATGGACAACATATTCATTTATTATTATTGACCTCTAAGGAAGAAGAAGGAGGCACTCAGTCTGTAAAGCTTCTGCGAGATATAGCTTGAGGAAAATCACCAACAGCCTTTTTTTTACTCTAAAAGTTAGAAGTTAAAAAAAAAAAAAAAAAGTACTTATTCGATTATGTCCAAATTAACGGATAGGAGACGGAGAAGTAATGCATTTAGGAAAAACAACAAAGAGCACTTTGCAATGCGGAACAGCGATGCGGTTTCTCGTGTTGAGATCTTGTGCAGATTTACAGGAAAAACCTCCCAAAAAAAAAAAAAAAAATCAAATGGAGAGGAAATCACCAACGGGCTTGTAGGGCTTGTAATTTTTTCCTTTGAAAGACATGGTTTGATTTATTTGATTATGACTGAATTAACGGATGGGAAAGGGAGAAGTAATGTACCTTCTAACTTAAGAAGAACTTTGTAGCAAAGAGTTTTATTTTGTTTTTAATTGCATTCTACTTTTAATTTCATCAGAATTCAGCGGTTAAATTAAACAAGAAGCATGGTGTGGTACACGTGATGGTATGGATAGGCGCACTTAAAGAGGCCTTCATCAATTAGGACGGGACTTGTAATGTTCTTCGAAATCTATAATTACACCAGAGTTTGAAGCAGCATCACCCCTCTGACCTGCGGCAAGCGAGAGCCGTGTGTGTGCTGTGTGTGTGTGTGTGTGTGTGTGTGTGTGTGTGTGTGTGTACTTGAACATCTCGGGTTCAGTTTGACCTTTTGCAGTGTAACGCCTCACAACCTCGTAATGAGCAACGACACAATGAGTAAGAGAGACAGAAAAAGCAACATTATGAGTGAACATGGTCTTGGGTTAAAAAGGAAAATGGCACATTAAAATGATGTTTTGTTGTTCTTGTTTGATACAAAGAACAGTTTCACTTTCTCAAAACAAAAGTTTCTTTTCTCCTTGCAAGTGAAATTCTTTTCTGCACTGTCTCATTCCATTAAAACGTCAGTTAAGATTTCAACAACCAATTTACACTGTTTTCAACCAGGATGTCTTTGGCCCATCCATCCATTTTCTGTACCGCTTATCCTACACAGGGTCACGTGGAGCCTGGAGCCTATCTCAAGGAACTCGGGGCACAAGGCAGGGGACACCCTCGATGGGGTGTTAACCCATCACAGGGCACAATCGCACACACACTCACACACTATGGACAATTTAGAGATGCCAGCCAGCCTACAACACATATCTTTGGACTGAGTACCTGAAGGAAACCCCCAAATCACGAGGAAAACATGCAATCTCTACGCACACAGGGCAGAGACAGGGCTGAAACCCCCAACCCTGGCAAACTGGGGGGGGGGCAGTCGTGGCCTAATGGTCCGAGAGTTTGACTTGTAACCCGAAGGTGAACCGAAGGTCGTGGGTTCGAGTCTCAGGTCCGGCAGGGATTGTAGGTGGGGGGAGTGAATGACCAGCGCTCTCTGCCA